>JAHUTJ010018684.1:0-13594 GCA_036250325.1 Characodon lateralis
TTGTAAGAAACAACCCCGTTGCCATGGCAATGCATCATAACAAATGTCCAAAAATAGAAAGTATTAAGAAAAATCCTCCAAGCTGCACAGCATCCGACACTGGAGTGGACAGTCATCCAAAAAAAAACCAACTGTATCCACAAGAGGAATAGTTCCCAAAAAAGAATAAATCAGAATCAAAAGTAACAGAGCTACTCCAGCCTGCTTCCACCTTTAGTGGCGCAATTCTAGAATAGACCCCTATGTTATTGCATTACATAGGGATTTGAACGTTAGAAAAACAAAACTTCGTATTTGGTACAGAAACCTTTGTTTGCAATTACAGATATCAGATGTTTCCTGTAGTTCTTGATGAGGTTTGCACACACTGCAGCAGGGATTTTGGACCACTCCTCCATACAGATCTCCCGATACATGGCCCCATCCACCCTCCCCTCAATACAGTGCAGTCTTCCTGTCCCTTCCACAGAAAAGCATCCCCAAAGAGTGATGTTTCCACCTCCATGCTTCACTGTAAGGATGTTGTTCCTGGCGTTGTACTCATCCTTCTTCTTGCTCCAAACATGGCGAGTAAAGTTTAGACCAAAAAGCTCTATTTTTGACTCATCAGACCGCATGTCCTTCTCCAATTCCTCTTCTGGATCATCCAGATGGTCCTTGGCAAACTTCAGATGGGCCTGGACATGCACTGCCTTGAGCAGGGGGACCTTGTGTGCGCTGCAGGATTTTAATCCATGGCGGCGTAGTGTGTTACTAATGGTCTTCTTCGAGCCCGTGGTCCCAGCTCTCTTGAGGACATAGACCAGTTTCTGCCATATAGTTCTAGGCTGATCCCTCACCTTCCTCATGTTAATTGATGCCCCAGACTGAGGGAGATCGACCATCATCTTGAACCTCTTCTCCCATGTTCTTAGAATTGTAGAACACTTGTTGCCCTTTTGGCAAGTTGCTTGGCTTGCTTGCACAAGGCCATCCCAGCCTTGTGCAGGTCTACTAATGTCCACAGCTTTCTGGTCTTGGCCATTGTGGAGAGGGTGGAGTTTGTTTGACTGAGTGTGTGGACAGTTGTCTTTTATACAAATAACAAGTTCAGACAGGTGTAGTCTATACAGGCAATTAGTGGAGAACAGTGGAGAACATAAAGTTTATTTTATCTCTATGTTAATAATTGTATGATTGTTATAAAAGTTTATGTCCTCATTTACTTGGCTATTAAGGGGGCGGATCCCTGCGCAATCGAGCCGGTAGCATTTTATTAATTCACTGTTGTTCAATGTTTGGAGGACATCTCTCATTTATGTCTGTCTTTCCGCCATCTTGCCTGCTTCAGACACTCTTAAGCTCACTAAAAGTCCTCCCCACTACTCTTAACATTTCCTCACATTAGGAGCTCTCTTAAGGCCTAAGATGCTTCGTGAATAACTCTTATCTTACCAAGCAAAAATTCTAAGAAAAATCTTACAATTCAAGAAATTGTAAGATATTTGTTGTAAGGACTATTCCCAACTTCAGTAGATGAGGATGCTGTACAGCATCATGAGCCTGAATCATCCTCTACACACCTTGATGAGCTGACAGATGCTGGTGCTTCACCAGATGCATGCAATGATCTTGTTTATGCTGCTGAATGTGCGGGTACAGAAATAGTTCACTGCCTTAGTTCCTGATGTGAAAGAGTAATTTTACCAAGTTAGTCATTTGGTAAAGTCTATGGCTGAGGTTGATGCACTCTTTGATAAGCAGGTTTTCTTGGCTGTTATTAATGTGTGATTTAATTTATTGATAATTTGGGAGGCCACTGCCTTTGGCCATTAATGTGTTTTTGTGCTAATGCAGGCTTTATGTGACCTGTAATCCCAATAACTGGCCCTTTTTGTTAGGTGCAAAAGGAGTCTCCAAGTATGTGGAGATTTTGCTAGGCACCAAGCTGGCCTCTGGTCTCTTAACCCTGTTTTTGGGCAGCTATATTGCTGGTCTGTTACATTGTTATAGAAAAACATTACCATTTGGGTACTGAGTAGGCCCTATATTGACTGTTGTCATGGTCTGTAACCCTTTTCTAATATTCATCTGTGTAAGACATGGGTGGTCTTTATTTTTCATCAAAATACATCCAGTTGTATAGTATATTTTTGTTTCGATCAGCTACATAATATTAGTTTTTTTTTCATATTTATCATATTTTTGATCTTTGGTTCTACTTATTTTTGGTTTGGTTTGGACTTGGACTGGACAGCTCATAAATGTATTTTCTGTTTTCAATGGGGAAAGTCTCTCACCAAAAGAAAACACTACAACAGTAACCTCTTCCTGATCCTAAAATCAGTACAACACTAAATTAACACTGCTTAGTAGAAACACAGTCACATTCCTACATGAAAGCATTATTTTACTAATAGGAACTTACAATATTTCAAATCAATTCAGTTTATTTATACAGTGCCGATTCACAACACATCCTCTCAAGGCACTTTACAAAATCAATTCAATCGAATCATACAAATTCCAAGTGAAGTACATACATTCCAACTGATCCTAGTTATCAAACAAAAAAGTCCAATTTGGTTTATTATTCAAATTGGTTTAATAGTTTTCTATCTTAGGCAACCCAGCAGATTGCATCAGGTCAGTGATTTGCAGCATTCACTCTTCCTGGATGAGCATGCAGCCACAGTGGAAAGAAAAACTCCTCTTTATCAGGAAGAAACCTCCAGCAGAACCAGGCTCAGTGTGGGCGGCCATCTGCCACGATCGATGGAGGTTTGAGAGAAAAGAGCAGAGACACAAAAGAACATAGAAGCACTAATGCAGGATAACTTTGTAAGTGAAAAAAAAATATTTAACTGTCTTGGCATTAGTTATAGGAAACAATTTGTAGTTTTCAACATATTTGCTTTAAAATTGACAGAAAACATGCCTCTGAATAAATCCTACACAACAAACGGAATTAACCAATAATTCAATTCTTGTGTTTATAAATTCCAGTTTTTGATGTTTTCTAGTATTGAAATTTTGAAAACTGTTTGTTTTTACTGCATGACAATGTTATATTTATGCCCACATACTCTTACTGTATACTCCCAAGCATCATAACACTAAGTTTCTGTATAGCCATGTCTTCCGTTGGATGTGTTACATCTCAGATGATTAAGATGACTTTTTTCTTTTGTTGACTGCTGTATAGAAATACCATAGTTGTAAGTGCTTTGGTAGAACTTGTTTTCACCCTGATTTCAGTTCTCTCCTATGACCTCTGCTCTGTTTAGTGCCAAGAGAAAAAAAAAGATGTCATTTTGAACACTGACCCCATGCTGATCCACAGCCACTCTCCATCAGGAAGCCAAACACATGCCTTTACAATTAACTTCTGCACTGCCATCAATTTATCCCACAGAGAAGAAAAGACAGAGTCACCCAGGATCAAACAAGAAAGAAAAAAGAAAAACATAAATATAAAAAGGTTTTCTTGAGAATAAGATGTCAAAAAAACATGTTTTTTCAGTCTCTGTAAAGTAACTGTCACTGGACTGACTATTGCAATGCTCCATTCATTCAGCCAGTTTATTTAAACTGTTCAAGAGACAATTACAGGGAGTCAGGAGGGTTGTGTTTATCTTGAGACAAGGCCCATGAGGAGCTGCATTAAAAGCCCGGACAAAAGCGGCAGGTGCATTTAAAAAAAACAAACCTATAAAGGTGGGTCTCAGAATTGATCCGTGTTTAAAGCTGCTGGTCAGCATGAAGCTGATGGCAGTATGACACACTCTCTGTTTATTTATAACCTTCTCTATAGCCTTCTCATTAACCAACAAAACCCTTTATTGGCATTTATAATAATTAAATCCTTCTTATAACTGTCGACCAGCTTTTTGCATGTTTCCAAGTCAAGTCAAGTTTATTTATATAGCGCTTTTCAGCAACAAGGCACTCAAAGCGCTGTACATGAGGAAAAACATTACAATGATACAGAAAATCCAACACAGAAAAACAAATCAAATGACACAAATAATCCTTGGGAGTTTACTGGTAAGAGCTGGTTCTAATCCAATCTTTCTAACAGAGCTAATTAGCTCATTAAGTCCGGTGAAGGCAGTGTGAAGGGTTGCATATGTTTATCTTGAGCATGTAAGTCAGTGAAGCACTGTCACAAAGGCCATTGTCCTTGATGATACAATGGAATGTTCATCAACTGGCCACACAATTCTGAGCAGATTGATAGATGTCCTCAGGGAAGGGAGGGGGCAGAGGGAGCAGAGCGTCATGTTTACATAACTTCCAGGAGAAGAAGAAGATAGCCAGCCATCAAGGCCTTGCAGGGGAGCCAGATTCAAAAAAACAACAATTATTTGGCTTAGGCTGACTCTTAATTTTCCGTCAGCCTTGAGAGTCTCGCTGGTGCTTCTCAATGGCGTATCCAAACAGCCAAATTCCAGGTCCTTTCCGCCAGATCCAAGCGAGCAACTTTCTCCAAGATTTATCCCATTTCACCCCTGAGTCCAGGAACCGCAACCTGCCTGCGGTCCTGTGTAAGGATCACATCCAGTTCAGCTCACGTAACATCTCAGTCTGAGTGTTGATCGCTCTGCAGATCCCATCATACATGCCAGGCAGCCATACAATGGCCAGAACAGCTGCTGACATTTTTCGAATTTCTCCATATGCCAGGTAACCGCCAACTCCAAAATGCAGAAATCCTGTTATCAAACATCCAATTGTGTACACATCTTCAACATCCTCGACTGACAATATCAACAGACGCACAATCCTCCACTTCTGCCAGGAATCCATTGTGTATCCAGAGAAAAATGTCCCATCTGGACAAGAGGGTTCCCCTTCACCCTGTCTTCTCGTTGAGAAAATTTGATCAATTGCATTGAGAGAGACCAGCTGACCAAATCCATAACTCTGAATTTTGGAAGATGTGCAAAAGGAGGCTCCAAAAAGAAAGACAAAACAGAGCTGAAGCAGGGCAGATATGGGAGGGTGCGGGAGACAGAGAAAAGCATCCTTCTCCACCGAGAGCGGAAAGAAAAAAATTTAAAGGTAAAAAAACCTTACCAGGGGTAAAAAACTATGAAGTTGCTTTTACCTGTGAAATTTTATTATTCTCAAATATGATAACAGTCTTATCAAAAAAACTCTTCAACAAGATTGACCAGATGAGGTGTTATAGTTGTACAATCCATCTGTCCATCCATCCCTCCATCCATCTAGTCAGTGTCTATGATGATGTAGTAATGTTTTTGTAAATTTTTGACCACTTGATACTAATTTGCACCTGACCGCTTCTTGCTACCTTTCAGAGGTGAGGTCCCTTACCACCACATAGAAACCTCAGGTCTACTATGCCAATTTTATGTTCACTATGGTTTGTGAATTTTGGAACACACTTTCAATGAAGTTGCAGATTAGATATATTGTTTTTTTTTTCTACATTTTGAGCACATCTCATAACACCAACAAATATCTGGCTTTGAAAGACTGTGTTTAATCTGCATATTAATCTCTGTGTAGTGACTCTCCTGTAGGTATGAACATATCTAAACTCTGGCTCTGATCAGTAGTTAATGTTAATTTTACATGCAAATGCAACATTTAAAGTTGCAAAAGTGTGCACTGCTCCCTTTTCTCATCAAAATACATATATTTGATAGAAGTAATGAAAAGGCTTGCATCATTAAAATGCTGTGATAGTTTCCTTGTATTGCTTTCATTTGACCATGATAAACAGCATATTGTGATTTTTAGTGAGGCCAAGTTGCCAACAAAAACTATTCTTGTGTAGTTTTTTTTTTTTATTTTCTTAATAGATTTGAGACTTGACATAATCTTTGTCAGGAATTGTTGTAATCATTTGGGTTTTGTTGTTTGTCTGGCTCATGGACTTTGTTCTTGTTTTGTCTTTTGTTTTGTGTGTGTGTGTGTGTGTGTGTGTGTGTGTGCGTGTGTGTGTGTGTGTGTGTGTGTGTGTGTGTGTGTGGAGAAAGGCAGAGAAAGTAAGAAAGAGACAGACACCGAGAGATTAGGGTGGGGTGCTGTGGCATGCCTATGAATGTCTGTTGCAAGTAAAGTAAAGCTAAAGAAGGTCTATCACACTTCCACTTGGCCTCCTTAGCATCAGCCGTCCATTTTAGAACTCATGATCCTTCTTTAAAATTGGGCCTGATCTCTTTGTTGAATAATGTATAAACATTTTTTTGTAATTTAAAAAAGCTAGCTTTTAGTTGCATTAGTGGGACAGTAATGCCACTTGACAGTTGTTCCCTGCAGTCTTGAGTGTGGCCTGCAGGAAAAGTCAGACTTCTTGTGATTGACAAGGACAAAAACTGGAGTCATCCCACTTCAGTTTTTGAATTGTCAACCACAGTCTTGGGATTTAAGCGTGAAGGACGAAACCCTGACGTTGACGACAAGTTGTTAAGGACTTAGGCATGACAAGTATGATTACCATATCCAGAAAAGTCCTTAAGGGCACCAAGGTGAGCAGTATCCTCAGCAGGACATTTTATTATTTATAACACCGTAGAGACTGCATACTTGTTTGAGGCCAAAAAGCTTACAGGTGTTTCAAACAAAGTCTGTTCACATATACTGTAGCAGAACTAACATCACCATGAACATTTACATTACAGCAAATTTCAATTAATGGGCATGTGACAGTCTTGACACCTATCACACATAGTTTTTCTTACTTTGGTCATTTGTCCAAAATGAAGCTGTCATTTAAACTCTGAACAACCACACTATATAAGGGTGTAACTTTGGGTCTAGTATTGGGGGGGGTTAAGTTCTCTGCCTAAATGTTTATTTACTGAATCATTTACTTTTGTAAAAGCAGTCAGGCCACAACACCTTTTTTACACATTTAGAATAATCTTTTAGAGGAAGAAGCTGCAGCACACAGAGCAAATCTGTAGAGCCGCAAGGAAAACAGAGGGTTCCAAAATGGGCCAGGTCTATCTCTGGGGGTCCACAGACTATGAGAAAGAATTTGTTTCTCTAAAAATCTGTCACAGTTTCTAACTGTCACCTATATTTAACTACATAATAAGTACACAGGAGATGGGATTTCAGTACATAATTTGCAATTTAGAAACAATGTAACACAGAAGATAAACAAAATGTAAAACAAAACTTGGCATCAACTTTTGAACTATGACACAATTCCGATGAAGCTGTGGAATATTCCAAATGTAGAGCTCAAGCAATGTCCAAGCATTAAAAAGTATAAAAAGATTATAAATAGATATCAGACTTTAAAGTATTGTTATTGTTATTATTAATGTTGTTGTTCCTGCTTTTATTGGTAGAAATGTTGTTGCTTGTATGTAAATAGAATGTATATTATTTGTAAATATATCAATAATATTGAAAGGAAATATATATCTTGTAACACAGTATCCTAATGTAACCAGTATTAGATCAATGTGTAGCAGGTTCCAGTTAAGTAGAATTACCACTGGGTTCTTTCGAAGGAGCAGCTGGACACAGCTGGGAAGAGGTCACTGGTAACTCCTGGGACTGGCTCTTTTGCCTCACCATCATCCTGGTGAGAGGCAGAAGCCTCTGTGGCTTCAGACTCTTCCCCCGATAGAGCTACATTAAACCAAAAAGTATTTTCAAAATAAAAATACAACCACAAATTCATTAAAAACAACACGCATTAGCAGCAAACAACACTTCAAAATAATGGTTAACTTGAAGATAACTACTGAACTGGGTAGTGACTGTTTCTGTAGATACTCTAACCTGGTGATGGTTGGCTGGCTTGTGTCTGACATTCCCTCTCCTACCTGGTCCCAGGATGGGAGCTATCAGTGGTGCTGATACCAGAGCGGAACTCTATTTGATTCACGCCTGATTTGCTTATTTTTAAAAATAAGTCGTGTATCCTGGAGGGGCACCTGGGGGCCAATCTGATTTCAGGGGGGGTCCAGGTCCCCCCAGCTCTGCCTCTGCTGAGGTAAGTGGACTGAACTTATATAGCGCTTTTCCAGTCATACAGACCGCTCAAAGTGCTTTACACTAGAGCCACATTCAACCAATCGCATTCACCAACGCTCACACATTCATACACCAATACACAGATCAGTAGGCAACTTGAGGTTAAGTGCCTTGCCCAGGGACACATTGACATATGGCAGGAGGAAGCTGGAATCAAACCCACAACCTTTGATTGCAAGACAACTACTCTTCCTACTGAGCCACAGTCGCCTAAGGTTGGTAAAGGCTGCACAGAGGACTGTAGGGAGCAGTCTTCCCACCACCTTAGATCTCAACACATCATGATCAGGGCCGTAGATACCATTGAGGACACTGAGATCCGGATCTCAGTATTTTTCTGTTGTGTATAAAATAAAAAAAATAATCAAAACAATGCTTTCGAACAGTGTGGTTCTCTGAGTAGCTCCACCAGGTCACTGTAGGAGGCGCTGCAGCTGTGTAAGGCAGCTAAATTCAATGTATGTGAAGAAGAGTGCAGCTTTGCATACTCAACAGCTAAAATAAAGACCAGAAGAAGAATTGTGCAGCTGACGGTGAGATGTAACATCGGTAACATATGGCACAGTATCAGTGCCAAAATTAAGACTATTGCACACCCAGCTGTGGCTGCTTCCTTGTTAAAGCAGGTTATTTCCATTCCGAAGCCAGCTACTGATCTGATTGGTGATAGGCCGTCACTGGTAACTGAACGGCCAGCGCTGGCAAATGAGAAGGAGAGTACTCACTTGCGTTAGCTCTGGAGAGGCTGGCAATAGGCTGGCGTTAGCATTAGAGATACTAGTAACTAGCATGCTTCTTCAGGTGTTTATTGGTGGTTTGCAAAAAACTTGAGGTGTGCATTACCGCCACCAACTGAGATGGAGTGTGATTCGTGATGAGTTCATATCTATATTACATAATTTAATTAATTAGACATTATTCAACATAAAGCATTAAGACTTTGCACAAGAGCTTTCCAATCAACTCCAACAACCACACTGGAGGTAGAAATAACAGAAATCCTGTTAGATTTAAGAAGAACACAATTAGCGATAAATTACTGGTTAAATCTGCAAGGCAATAAGCCGGATCATCCAACACGTGACTTCTTAACGCCATGCTGGAAAAAAAAGATATAAAAAGTTTTGGATGGCTCTTTGGAAGGATGACAGAAGAATTTCAAATTCTAACATTGAAGAGAGTGAAACAAGCATATTCTCACACTCTGGGACTGAGAGACTGGAGAGGCTTATGTGAAGTCACATATTAACTGTCTTATCTTTTGCAGAAGTATAAACTACAAGTGTAACCAAAGAAATGATATATAATGATTTTCTACAAGTGTTAACTGAAATGAGTAATCTTTGATTTTCAAGTTAAAACACATATGACTGAAATATGATTGACAACTGATAATTACAAAAAAGAACATTAAGGTTTAAAAGTTCTCAATCAGCTATATATGAAACAGGTATAATGTTAATCAGTTGTGATGTATAAATAAAAAGAATGAATATGGTTTTATGACTGTGTCTAAAAGGACAAGTAGAAAGCTGAGAGTGGAATGTCTAATACTGTGTAAAGTTTAAGGTTGAACAGATTAGGGAGAGAACTGTGGGCTGACCAGGAGTGTAACCAAGAAAATGATGTGTAATGATCCATTTTCTACAAGAATTTAATGAAATGAGTAAATCTTTAATTATCAAGTTAAACAAGTATTAAATGAAATGAGTAATATTTGATTATCAAGTTAAAAGACATATGATTGAAATATGATTGAGAACTGATAATTAAAGTAAAAGACATTAAGGTTTAAAATTCTCAATCAGCTATATATGAAAGAGCGATAATGTTGATCAGTTGTGATGTATGAATAAAAAGAATGAAGTGATGGTTTTGTAACTGTGTTTTAAAGTAAATGCAGAAAGCTGAGAATGGAATGTGTAATACTGTCTAAAGTTAAAGACTGAGCAGATTAGGGTGAGAACTGTAGGATGACTAGGAGTGACAAGAGCCGGCTGCATGCTGACAGCGAATCTTTTGAAGACCAACGCAAGTAAGGGAGGATGACTCTACAGCCAGCTGCGTGTCTATTATTGGTATCTTCAAGGCTGAAAAACAGGACCAGAAAGTCACAATGACCATGACTAAGTCTTGAGCAATAACATATTGGGCAAAGAAGTGACTGTCGAGGAGTTGATGACTGTTGTGAGCTACTCGGTCGTCCAGACCTCCGGTTGAAGAAAGGTGAGACTTCTGGATGCAGGCTGTTAGAGGTTAGGCGTGTAATTTCCCGACACCAGCTTAAACAGAACTTTCAGTAAACCTGCTTAGTAAGACCTGTCAGGTTTATGCAAGTCCGGACCCATTGGATTGAGCAATCCCCTCAGAAATAGGGAAGTAGGAGGGAGGGGTTCGTCAGACAACGAAACAGTCATAATGAATATGGTATGTCACCATAATGAAACTTTTGTCAAGGCTCAGCTCCAAAGACACACATGGATTGCACAGATTTAATTAAGAAAACACACATTTTTAAGGACACAATTTGCCAAATATAAAAAACACTTGGAACACACGTTTTTCTTTGACACTTGTTTAGTTCGCCAATTTTGTCAGTAACTCTGACAAAATGTAATCCTCTGCAATTTAAACACTTGGAGAATATAAAAGCACTTAGAAAATGTGAACCCCTTCAAAATGTAAAACTTTGCACAAATCAAAACACATTTGCAGAATTCACAGCATGCAGAATCTAAATACACTTATAGAAAAAACAAACATATGTGCATGGAATGTGGCATGTAGTATTTGGTATTTACGTAAGGTGTAGCTTGTGCTGAAACAGTCTGTAAGATGGGCTGGTGGTTTGTTTGATTGTCAGCAGGGATGTTTAATGTCTACCTGCAGGGGGACAACTGCCTTCACTGCTTCTGGAAAAAAACTATTTCTGAGCCTTTTTTTTTTTTTTTTTTTTTTTTGCTGTAATGTTCCTCAATTGTTTTCCTGACTGAAGTGGGACAAACAATGCATTGGCCGGGTGGATATGGTCTCTAGCAATGTGTCTGGCTCTTTTCTGGACTTGTGCAGCATAAATTGAGTCCAAATCCGGTAGACGACATCCCACAAGCCCATGTGCTGTTTTCACCACCGGTGCTAAGTCCGTTTTTCGCTGTACAATGCAGCTCTCATAACACAGTGTCACACTAAGGCACAGGAAGCTTTCAATTGTGGCCAGTTCATTTTAGTTTCCTGAGAAAGAAGAGCTATTGTTGGTCCTGCTTTACCAGGTGGAAGGTGTTCTCAGTCCAGGAGAGGTCACAGGAAATATAAATGCCCAGGAACTTTATGCTGCCTACACGCTCCACCACCTCCCCTTGTATGCAGAGAGGAGCTTGTTCAGTCCTCCTGGACATCCTGTGATCCACTATAGTACCTTAATCACAAATGGTTTGTCTGTATATACAGGAGAAATGTTAGCAGTTTTGTTCGCAGTACAGTGGTTGGAGGACATTATACCATTAAAAGCAATAATTTGTTCAGATTCAAGAGTCTAAAACATAATCGTTCAGAAAGCAGGCCAGATATTTTATTTAATAATACAACTAACATTATTCAGAATACAAAGGATGGGTTCACAATAGCATTTTTATGGATACCAGCACATAATGGATTAAAAGGAAATGAAACGACTGATAGGATGGCTAAAAAGGCAACTCAAACCCATATAAATTTTGTAGTTCATATTAGTAAATCAGAGGCAATGAGCATTATTAAACAAAAACTGAAGAAAGAATGGTAGAAAATGTGGGATAGGGAAAGCAAAGGAAGATGGTTTTATAGGCTCAAAAAGTGAGTCGGAGAAATGAGAACTGGAGGAAGGAGCAGAAAGGGTAATAAGATTAAGATTTGGACATACAGGACTGAACAGTACACTTTGTAAGACACAAAACCATAACACACGAAAATGTGACCATTGTGGGGAGAATGAAACAATAGAACATATTAGATCATCAGAAATATGAAATAGAAAGATTTATCAGGAGAGAATTTGAGAAAATTAATGAAACGTTTAATATAATAGATATATTACTAAGGAAATTAAGAAGCAAACAGATACAAATTATTATAAAATTTTGTAAAAGAACTACATTATTTAATAGAATTTGATTATATATTATGTAATATAGATAGGAATCCATAACAAATCACACTCCATACAAATTGCACACCTCAAGTTTTTTGCCAACTGCCAACAAACACCAGAAGAAGAAGCATGCTGGTCCCTAGACTCTCCAATGCTAACCCCGGGCCCTGTCCCAATACTCACACTACACCCTACACCCCTCTATGAAGTGTTTACTTTGTACAAGTGCATGTAGGGGTTGAAGTGCGCAGGTTATAAGCATGCAAAATTGGAGAATTGGGACAGTAGGGGTTACGTCATCGACTTGCACCTCTGCACCGTAACTGCAACATCAAAAAGGGCGGGAACCAGCGCTGTTTTCACAGTCTTGCTGCTAAAAAAACTATTTAAAACTGCAACAAGCAATTGTTTTGAGGAGAAGAAAGTGCAGGAAGCGAAGGAGGCTTATACACCAGACTCTTGCTGCGCCAGTGTTTGTTTGAAAGGTAGCTTCAGTGTTATGACCTACTGACTGCCCAGTCTCACTCTAAACCCAGTGGTATCTCACAATGTTGAGCCTGGAAAACCAGTAAAAAATATATATTTGTCGCCTTTGTTGGGACCTACAGCCATGGATTTCAACATTAAACTCTGGTACATACTTTTCTGGAACTTTCAAAATAAATTGCCTTTAACAGACTTTCAGCAAAACTCCGAAGGGGGAAGGGGGGGGGGGGGGTAGCAGAGGACTTCCCAGTGATGCCACTGCCCGTATAAAACCCCACCTTCCCACAAGTTGCACTCTTCCACACCGGTGACCATCGGGATAGGAGGGGAACAAAGCGTGCTGGTAAGACATAAATTCAACTGGATCCAAGGAAGCCATACAATCATCGATCATATGCAAAGTTAAGTAGAATGAAATACTGTCTGTGTATCTGGTATTTTCATTCATGAATGGGGATAATTAAGGTACAAACATTACTTGACTGTCTCTCCGAGGCCCAGCAGACGCAAGTGGTGTTCGAGAGAAGCCCCTGCAAAGACGCGGTCTCCTAGCCTGGAAGGAAGACGGCAGAGACCGCAGCGGACAGGACGAACGTTCAGCTCTCCGGAGCTAACCCTTTTGTTCACAGAGCGAACACAGAGGTTAGCTGAAAGCTAACCGCTTGTTGACTGTAGACGTTTCTTCGAACTTCATCGCCCCTTGGACAACATTTCCTCACCATGGTCAGAGGTTAGGTTTGGGCAGATTAACAGTTAGGATGAAATAATCTGAACGTTTTCATTCTATGAAATTTTGGTTTGTGAAACCCGGCTATCTTAGTGCTAGTAGGCTAGCTACAGCACGTGCCGGTTTGTGTTCTTTGTATGTTTTAAAGTTAAGATAAACTTTATTTAAAGGGTGGTTTTAAACAGAACATTGCTCATAACGCGCTGTCCGCGCTTATGCATTTTAACCCTTTTATTAACCCTGGTATTTTA
>JAHUTJ010018685.1:0-13588 GCA_036250325.1 Characodon lateralis
AACCTTCACACTCTGCTCTTACTGGTGCAATGTGCAATCAATGAAGACTGGCTACCAGGCTGGTCCAATTTAGCCATGAAACCTCCCACACTAAAATGACAGGTGTTTCAGTTTCATTGTCCAATCCTTGTATTTGCCCTAGGAATATGTGAAAGATATAACAAATAATGTACAGATATCTATTGGCAATGCAATTTAAACAGGTGCTTATAAAGATTAGCACTTGCATTTTGCCTCATTTCTATTTAGTCAAAATGTATGCTTTAACAATACATTACAACCAACAGTCTAATACAGAGTCAGATTTATCATTCTTAAACTGAAACAAGAGCAGTTAGGCATTGTTTATTTTTTAAATAGTTGAGTTTGTCACATCAAGGGTCATCATAGAACAACAGAGAAGTAGAGAAACAGTTTTTTCTTTATATTTCTGTGTTTTTCAACTGATGCCATGTCGTGTCGTGATGGCTGCTTCTTAATTCCTATGTTAACGACATTGTGCTGAAATTTAAAGACTTTCTAAAGCTAACTAATTAACATGCGAGGGCAACCGTAATTTATGAACTCACCTCTTCCTCGATTTTGAGGTCCATCTACCAAAATGCCACTGACTTTGAAAACGTAGCCGCGGTTCTTGGCTTATGTGCGTGATAGCTCCGTCAGCTATGCTGCTGCTGTTGGCAGTGTTGGATGCACCTGGCCTGAAGAGCCGTCTAACTTCAGCATTAACCATGGCGACGGATGAGGTGTCCAAGGCTGATTGTCAGCTTCTATCTAACATCTCAGATACTGCTGTTACGACTGTAGGAGCATTTACAATATTACTAAAAATATTCACGGCCTCTGTGAGTCGCTCCCGCTCAGCCATTTTCCCTTACCGTGCAAGCAATGTCTGTAAAAACCCGGCTTTTCCTTCCTTATTACTGGGGTCCAATCAGTAACTGAGAATTCAAGTTTACTTCCGTGTCAATCAAACTCTCTTACACATTCACCTATTCTCATTCACACAGACCAGTAAGATAGTTTGATTGTGTTTGTAAGAGAGTTTGGTGGTATATATAAGAGAGTTTGATAGGGTTTATAAGTGTTAGGAATAACCTTTATTAATATGACTCATAGCTGTTTTTCCCATTTATACCATAGTGAAGTAAAGTATAAGTTCTAATGTTTCCCTTTTGTCAGAATAGGATAAGATTGCTCATCGACACATATTACAAGGATAAATGGCCCAAGGGTTGTCATGAATGACCTGAGGCTGGGGCACTGGGTTTGATAGTGGAGCAGCCGGTATAACTGGGTTGATTAGAAAGCTACAGCACACTTAGATTAAGGATGGACACCCGCTACTACACAATCTAACAGATAGACACCACAATGGTGACACATAGTCTACTGATAATCACTGAGGGAGTGCACATCCATTAAGAGAGTTTGGTGGTAAATGTCAGAAGGTTTTGGTGGTATATATACGAGAGTTTGATGATAAATGTAAGAAGATTTGGTGGTATATGTAAGAGAGTTTGGTGGTATATGTAAGAGAGTTTGGTGGTATATGTAAGAAGGTTTTGGTGGTATTTGTAAGAAGGTTTTGGTGGTATATGTGAGAGTTTGGTGGTAAATGTAAGAAGAATTGGAGGGATATATAAGAGAGTTTGGTAGTATATATAAGAAGGTATGATGGTATATGTAAGAAGGTTTTGGTGGTATATATAAGAGAGTTTGGTAGTATATATAAGAGAGTTTGGTGGTAAATGTCAGAAGGTTTTGGTGGTATATATAAGAGAGTTTGATGATAAATGTAAGAAGATTTGGTGGTATATGTAAGAGAGTTTGGTGGTATATGTAAGAGAGTTTGGTGTTAAATGTCAGAAGATTTGGTGGTATATATAAGAGAGTTTGGTGATATATGTAAGAGAGTTTGGTGGTATATGTAAGAGAGTTTGGTGATATATGTAAGAGAGTTTGGTGGTAAATGTAAGAAGATTTGGTGGTATATATAAGAGTTTGGTGGTAAATGTAAGAGAGTTTGGTGGTATATGTAAGAAGGTTTCGGTGGTATTTGTAAGAAGGTTTTGGTGGTATATGTGAGAGTTTGGTGGTAAATGTAAGAAGATTTGGTGGGATATATAAGAGAGTTTGGTGGTATATATAAGAAGGTACGGTGGTATATGTAAGAAGGTTTTGGTGGTATATATAAGAGGGTTTGGTGGTATATGTAAGAGAGTTTGGTGGTAAATGTCAGAAGGTTTTGGTGGTATATATAAGAGAGTTTAATGATAAATGTAAGAAGATTTGGTGGTATATCTAAGAGAGTTTGGTGGTATATATAAGAAGGTACGATGGTATATGTAAGAAGGTTTTGGTGGTATATATAAGAGAGTTTGGTGGTATATGTAAGAGAGTTTGGTGGTAAATGTCAGAAGGTTTTGGTGGTATATATAAGAGAGTTTAATGATAAATGTAAGAAGATTTAGTGGTATATGTAAGAAGGTTTTGGTGGTATTTGTAAGAAGGTTTTGGTGGTATATGTGAGAGTTTGGTGATAAATGTAAGAAGATTTGGAGGGATATATAAAAAAGTTTGGTGGTATATATAAGAAGGTATGATGGTATATGTAAGAAGGTTTTGGTGGTATAAATAAGAGAGTTTGGTGGTATATGTAAGAGAGTTTGGTGGTAAATGTCAGAAGGTTTTGGTGGTATATATACGAGAGTTTGATGATAAATGTAAGAAGATTTGGTGGTATATGTAAGAGAATTTGGTGGTATATGTAAGAGAGTTTGGTGGTAAATGTAAGAGGATTTGGTGGTATATGTAAGAGAGTTTGGTGGTATATGTAAGAGAGTTTGGTTGTTCTAAGTAAGAGGATTTGGTGGTATATGTAAGAGTGTTTGGTGGTTTGAGTAAGAAAATTTGGTGGTATATGTAAGAGAGTTTGTTGGTTTAAGTAAGAGAGTTTGATAGTGTTTGTAGGAGAGTTTGGTTGTCTTTATGCAAGTGAATAGTTCTGTTTGTGAAAGAGTATATGTAAGCATGTAAGAGCAATTGTAGGTTTTGTCTAATGGGGCCTCCCATGCTAGAAAGCATGGGAACGTACTGTCCTCCATGCTGCTACTCCACTGACTCAAAATTCAAAAGTTTACTCTGTTCTTGGTTGAACTAGAGCCAACTGGTGAGTTGCAGCTGATCTGGCTAATACAGTTGCACAACCAACCAACGTGACTTCAAATAGAAACATGGACTTTCAGTGTCTGGAAAAACAGCATGACCATAACAATGGTCTGTTGTGAAAGTGTAGACTTAATATCTGCATAGCATTGTATCCTGTTGATGTGAACATTTTTGTTTTGAGAGAATTAAAATGGCTGAAGTCAGCTGACTGGGAATTTACGCCTGACTAGCTGTTTACTACACACGTGTTCGGAGAATTCTTGAATATTTCAAAAGCTCACAGTGATATGACATATTTCTACCACAGGTAATGGAGGTATTTGTAATGCCTTCAAATAACTTTATAATAATAACAATAATAATAATCTTTAAAATGTCCAAACTAACCCCTTAATGTTTTTTAATCCTTTCTGTAAGAACCATAATACTCCCATTATCACTATAATCTTTTCTATAAAAGTAGTGACTTAGAGCTCAAAAAAATTAAGAGAACTACCTTCCAATATTAAGATCTTTACAGCATAGTACTTTGTTTTCTTGGGTTTTGCTTGCAAACACTACTCAGAAACAGACAATACTAACTAAGCTCTCTTAGATAAACTCCTGAACCAGGATTTTCTTTTATTTAGAGAACTTTATCAGTGGGCAGGGACTACTCTTTAACATTCTCCAACCATATCAATGGTCTATGTTAAGGGATGAGACCTTCAATAATTTATTCTGTTTTTAATAGATTGGATATGCCATTATATTTATTGATATGGTTAACTGGATGCTAAAGTGGCATATTAACCTAATTTTTACATTTTCCACCATGGCTAATTTTAATTATATAACAGTAATTATAATGACATTCATTACCTTATTTGAAAATTAATATAAATTCTACCCATGTATTTTTTTTTTTTTTTGTGAAAGTATTATTACACCAGCATTTCTGGGTAAGATCCAAAAAGCTTCTTAGATCATCCTCCAGTGTGACACAGCAAATCTTAAAGATAAAAGTGCTTTCCTTTGTCCATCATGTGTCAATTTATTCCTTTAATTTAGAGAAAGACTAAGCACATATCCAATAAGAATTCAGGACAAACCTTGTGCACGGTGGTACTGCAACAACAACAGATAAGGGGAAATGATTAAAACTACAAGCATAAATGTTTCTTTAGACTTGCCAGGATTCAATTGATCTTCACAGCAGTCTTCTATAGGTAGAGTATTGAGTGACGGAGCCACTGAATGTCTGCTGGGTGAAAGGTAAAAGAAAATCCATGCATGCAGGAGGAAGATAATGAAGTGGAGTCAAGTCAGACCCTACAGGCACATGTCAGTGACTCAGTCTGGATCCCTTGACAATCAAGATTTTCCCCTTTAATTAAATCTAGCTTCTCCCTAGTTGTGATGGACATCTTTGAAATGAAACCAGCGCCACATATTGAATACACAGAAAGTTAATACATTCAGCCATCTGCTAAGAGCTCTTTAAACAGTTGCTGCCTTATCCAAATGATTTCTGCAGAGGGTTTCTGAAATGGTTTCTTGACACAAACAATGAACCTTCCACCCCTGGAACTGACACAAAAAAGAATCAAGGGAAACTAAATTAATCATTGGTTGTATCTGAAAAATAGTGTGATCTTCATGTCAGAGAAATGTGGGTACATTTGTCCTGATATATCTGTGCATGGTTCTCACCCAGTCTGAAAAAGTGTGGAAATATTTTCAGTGTTTTCCAAGTCTGGGTAAGTATAGTAAAAAAATGTGAGTGTTGAAAAATATTTGTGTGTCCAGACATTACTACCTTTCCCATGTCTAAATATTGTGACCTTCTGTCACTTCTTCTTCTGTCTTTCCTTTCCTTTCCTTTGTTTTGTTTTTTTATTTTCTTGATTCCTTCCTTCTTTCATTCTTCATTCCTTCCTTTTCTCCTTCCTTCACTCCTCCATCTTCAGAAATATCTGCCACAAATTTATTGAGAACTTTAGTATTTAGCATTTAAAATATGCATAAACATATGCAAACACCTGAGAGTTTAGTTTGGAAAAGGTTGGAATTTTTACATGAGAAATGTAAAGGAACAAACAAAAAATAGAGTTTGTATTTCTTCTTTTTGACCTTTACAAAGTTTTTACAAAGTCACTTCTGCTTCTGTCACTATGAGGTTTTCTTGAAAAATATTCCATCAGATTTTCTTGTCTTCATCACATGTTCCTATATGTACTATCAATCTTCTCCCTGAAAAATGAGGTCCTTTAGACCCCGAAGCATGCATAAATAATGATAATGACATACAGAAGCTTTGACGAGGAACCATCTTAGTGTTTTGGTGGACAAAGTGTCCTTGAAAATAATAAGGGGGATCTGAAAAATGTCTATCTTCGAGCAATCTTTGTTTTATTGGGGAGCTGAAAGTTTATTGTTTATTGTGCATTTTGAAGATAACCTTAAATTGTATTACTGTTGTAACATTTCTGATTTATCTGTTTTAGAGTTACTAATGCCTTGGAGGGGAGGAAACACAATGCTAAATTAGTTTAAGATTAGAATTTAATAAAAGGTTTCACATGACAGGCAATGTCCTCTCCTTAAGCCCGCAGCTCATTTAACACATTTCTAATACAACCAAAGGTCCAGGAGGAAGGGGGAAATTAGTGAAGATTTGGAACAGTACAAACATTTTCACACCACTTGAACTTTTTCAAATGTTGTCACATTACAACCACAATAGATAATAACCAACACAAAGAAGGGCATATTTGTGAAGTAAAACAATAGATGGGTTTCAAAATGTCTTACAAATAAATATCTGAAAAGTGCAACATGCATTTGTAATCAGCCTCCCTAAATCAACACTTTGTAGAACTTTCCTTTGCTAAAATTACAATTGAGAGGCTTGTAGCAGATGTCCCTACCAGCATCTAGTGAAAGATGTTCTTGTAGCAATGTCTCTACCAGCATCTAGTGAAAGATGTTTTTGTCCATTCTTCTTTGCAAAGTAGATCAGATTCAATGTAGAGCAACTGTTTACATCGACTTTTATATCTTAGCATAGACTCTTAATACAATTTAGGTATAGACTTTTAATGGGACATACTAACAATTTTGATCCCAGCCTTGGATCTGGCTCTAGCTTTAGGGTCATTGTCTTTTGGAAATCTATATTTAATTATTTTGCAGCCTTTAGCAAATTTTCCTTCTGTGTTTAGCTCCATTCATCTTGGCCTAAACTCTGAACTGCTATTCTGTCCCTGCTGAAAAAAATCATCCCCATAGTATGGTACTGCCACCACCATGTGTCACTCTGGGAATGCTATATTCAGGGCAATCTGTTCCAACACAAATTATGTTTTGAATGTACGTCAAAAAGTCCCTTTTTGATTTTAACTGACAAGGGGAGAGTTCTTTCACTTTTGCTGTTTCCCCTCCATGGCTTGTAGCAAAGCTATATCATTTACTGCTTTATTTAAACCATGGTTTTCTTTTTGTCACTGCAAACAGAATCTTTTATGGATTTCTTTGAAAAATAGATCCCTTCAACCCAAACCTATTCGAAGAGCAGATTTGTTGAGTGCACGGTTAAAAGATGTCTTTTCAACAGATTCCCTGACTGCCAGGTTATGCCATAGTCCTAATTTTTTGGCTGAGCGGTTTGCACACCTGCTTTTCCTCTAGCTGACCAGCTGGAGCTTAAGAGGAGCCGGCTGCCGATCATTTGACACCTAAGTGTCAACCGGTGCGGTACCTCTAGCCCTCCATGATATTAATTGTGTTGATTCTCTTGTGATTACCAGTCTTTATGCTAACCATACTCTCTCTGAATCTTCCCAAGCTTATATCCCGAGTTCTGCCCTTGGTACTCTTCTTAGTGAAGCTTCCTGGATTTGCTGCTCAAACCTTCTCGAGCCATGTTGTCATGGATTTCCTTTCAAGACAGGCAACATCAAGCTCCCCTCTATTGCAACCTCCAAGTCTAACCTGTCTGCCCTCCATACCGAAACACACCCCCAGACCCTGCTCACTCCTCCATGGTTCCAATAAATCTACAGGCCAATAAGATTAACTCTCTGATTTACTCACCTCAATAATATTTACATGTTTATTTGCTCAGCTCATCTCCCGCCCTTTTTCTTTATGTGTAAAAGGAACCCCCTTGGGACCAGACATATCCATTCTGTTGTATTTCAATTAGTTAGTTAAACTTTGATCATGGTCTCCTGAGACCTTTCTCGCTATAGTGGGTCAGAAATTTGCCTCAAAACACAACAGCGACAATTAAAAAATTTCAAGGGATATAAATACTTTTGGAAGGCGCTGTACTTTCAAATGCAAATGAGCCACTTTCCTGGTATAAAAATAACTTTATAAATACAACCATTAGAAAACAAAATCTCACTAACTTATTTTGTCCAAATGCTGCTTTGATTAGCATATACACAGTCATCCTATCTCACATTAGAAATGGGTGGTCCAGCAAATCCATCATCTGTTGTCTGCTGTCAAACTCTGGGAAAAACAATTAAAGGCACCACTCACAGGTCAAGCTGCTCCAATAGTCATTGATGCAACCTCTGTGTGAGGGCCTCGGAGAGTTACAATCATTAGGAAATGCCACTGGAGGAGGGATGCATGCAAGATAAAATTAAATAACCCACAATATATTAGGTTGAGGACTCAGGGGACTAAACATATGAAGACAATGACAAGGAGCAAACTACAAGTTTGCAAAGCAAAGTTTGCACTTTAGATAGAATTAAGTAATACTCAAAGATTTGAATCAAAATTGAAAATGACAGACAATAAAAACTATTGTATACTATTGTGATATTTAGTTCAGTTAAAGGCAATGTTTAGCTTCTGGCTGCTGTCATATGGGTGTAGAAGCACATTCAATCAGTTTCAGTGAATCAAACGCTCACTTCATTAAAACGCTTTGTCAGTGGTGTATTTTGACTAATCAGGAAAGTGTGGGATACTGAATCAAGGGGAATATTATTCAGCAATAATAGCTTGCTTGGCACTGATTTCAACTTGTTTTAAGGGCTTCCGGCACTCAGATATAACTTCCTGATGGGAGATTTTACTGGGGGAAAAAGGTCAGCTGACGTAATTGATAACCTATTTTATGAGGGGCTGTACAGACAGTAATACTGGTGCGTTCTGAATGCCCAATCTCAAAAGCATTTGCTCCAACTGGGTCATAAAAAGCCAATGTAAAATTGAAACTGAGTAATAGCATCCTTATTTGTGAATCTTTGAATGTCATGCATCCATAAAACATGCTTTGCACTCATTGAGAGATGCAAGAGCCCTGTGGGCCTTTATATTGGCTCTAGTTGAGTTGTTGTTTATGGCTGCAGAGTGAGAGGAGAGGAGCCACCTGTCTCGAGTGGCTCAGAGTACTGATTATTTATTAAAACTTTCATCTCCCAAGTGTTGCACAAGGGAGTGTGTCATTATAATAATGACGCTTCTGTCAAAAGCATATTTGAAATTTTTAAAAAATATTTCTAAATCATGATTTGAACTATTGGTGGTACAAAGTTGCTGGCCAGTGGTTACCATTGTAAAAGCATAGGACAGTTTCCATTCTGTGTTGTGAAAAATGCCATTTAGCAAATGTTATTTTCATTTAAAAGTTGAGCACGTCATCAAATGTGACTTTGAATCTGTTGTGGCAAAGCTTTGATGAATTTCTCAACTCAGTCAGAAAGAGCCTGCATCAGAGCAAGGCTCTAAGCTGAACTTTATAGCAAAGTGTCATTGCTCCTCTCTGATGGGAGACCCTGAACCAGCCTTTCATTTTATTTTCTTATGGATGTTTCTAATTTTGTTCTGCTAAGAGAGGCAAATTCACTCCTCAGTATTATACTAAATGATCCATGCATAACTTATGCTGCATGGTAAATCACAATAATTGTTTTGAGCCCCTGATTCACCAGTGCCATTATACTTGTCTCAGCACTGTTGGAAAATGTTTTATTGATCAAAATGTTCACTGGTTAAATTATTTGAGCTGTAGGAAAGGAAGATAGGGCATAAGTGGATGCAAGGGAAAGATTTTCAGCTTGTTTAGTTTGGTTTGCAAATAAGTATCAAGGCAAGTTTATTTATTTAGCACCATTTATACACAAGGTAATCCAAAGTGCTTTATATGAAATCAAATGTTAATGTCTCTAAAAAATAACTAGTTTTGGGCATTTACCAATGCACAGTGCTATATATTTATTACACTGTCTGTCTACCTAGTCAACGACTGCCTGATTTGGATTCTTGCCTCAACCACCTGATAAACACAGAGACTTCCAATTCACATTCCTGTGAACAATGCCGTATGTATTATTGTTTTCTTTAACCTTGATACACTAACACTGCCAAAGTAAATTGCTTCTCCTACCCAAAGTTAGGACAAACAAGACATCTACTTATTAAACTACATTTAAGAAATAAATACCACATCACCATTAATAAAATACTTTTTAACATTAGAATATCATAGAAAAGTTCATTTATTTCAGTAATTTCAATTCAAGATGTGAAGCAAACATGTAGATTCATTATACGCAGAGTGATATATTTCAAGCATTTATTTCTGTTAGCATTTAAGATCATGGCTTACAGCTACTGAAAACCCAAAATTCTGTTTCTCACAAAATTTTAATACAACAAACTAGAAATCTGATATTTAATGACCTACACAGTCAGACAGTCACTGATACCCTCCACAAGGAAAAGTCACAAAAGATCATTGTTAAAGAAGCTGGTCGTTCTGTGCTGTATTCAGGCATAATGACAGAAAGGTGAGTGGAAGGAAAAACTGTGATAGAAAAAGGTATACAAGAAACAGGGATAACTCTAGCATTGACAGAATTGTGAAGTTGTGTGTACAAGAATATAAATAAAAAGTTGAGTGGAAGGAAAACAAGTGCTTCAGGAAAGAGGGGTTCTTGGAGTAGGACCCAAATACAGACAGACGAAGAGAGGCAACATGATAAGTAAGAAAATGTTTAATTCCCAACAGAAAAACTCACAACAGACAGGTGGAAACAGATGCAGGCATGAACATGGGCAGGCTTAGCATGACAAAGTATAAACCAGTGACAAGTTAA
Organism: Characodon lateralis; assembly: GCA_036250325.1. Lineage (NCBI taxonomy): Eukaryota > Metazoa > Chordata > Actinopteri > Cyprinodontiformes > Goodeidae > Characodon > Characodon lateralis. The sequence goes on from JAHUTJ010018685.1 coordinate 10,275, forward strand.
CAGAACAGAAGCCTATAAATAGAGCATGGTACATGTGAAACAGGGAGACTGATTGGCATGGTGGACTGAATGAAACTGATTACAAGCTAACTGTGGCAGGGAGTGGCATGAATGAGCTGAAAAGAGATGCAAGAAAACAATCTAACCGAAGGAACATACAGAACATAAAACTAAAATGAATCATGAACAGAATATAACAATTATCAAGGAACTGAACCTGAGGAATGAACTAAAGCACCACCTGGAAAACATAATCATGATCAGAGAAAGACACCATCCATCCAACCAACCAATCCAACCAACCATCCATGTATACTTTCTGTCCATTTATCCATTGTTCTTCATTTGTTCTAGAAGATAGCTTGAGTACCTTGTCCCTCCGACCACTGTCCATGCTTTCCGCTCTCTCAAACTGAATCTTGAGGTTCATGTGAAAAGCACAGAGTACCTAATAGTAATAGTAATCAGTGAGTAGTGGTTTCTTGTGAAAACAAGAATGTTACGGATTGGAAAATAATACAACCACAAACAGCATATGGAGATTACGAGCTTTAGCAGTTTTCTATTCTTCATCATCTCTTACTGATAAAAAAAAGAAATCAAAATGTTCACAGTATGTATTCTGACTTGTTGCATGCAAGCATGGATCTGGCAAGCATGTTTTAATGTTATGACGACCAACAAAATTTGGAGGATGATCTCAGACCCGCCTACGACACAAAGTGGAAAGACATGGAACATAGTTTTCAGTCATTCCAATGTTATGTTTGTGTTATTAAATATAAAGCAAAACATATCAAGCCCTCAGCAAGAGCCAGCAAGGAAACAAAAGCCCCCATCCTCCATCTCATCCAGTTGTCTGTATCTGAGAAAAAAATTGCAAATGGCAACATTAAAAACTTGCAACAATCTAATGTGTAACAACAAAAGGCCTTGCAGCGTAGAAAATAGTGTCCCTAAACCTGAAGTCATTCACTACTATATATAAGACACATATGTACACCAAATGGAACATACATAATAATCTCTCACTGACAGATCCAACACAAATTCAGACCGGGTCTGCCATACTGGTGACGAACACCCACAGACACTGAAGATTCCTGATCGTCAGCTTGGTGTGTCAGCTGGCTGTCGCACGTCCGCTGTTTCCAGAAAAAAACAGGTGGAAGTGTGGCTGACCACGATCGACAGATTTGCCTCCTTCCCTGGTGAAAATGTTTTTCAGCTGCTAATCATAATTTGCTGGTTCTGTGGTAAAACACACCATGCCTAAAACAAAAAAATATATATTAAATGAGTGGTTTTTCTTCTATGTCTTTGTGTTGATTCAGAGTATTGGTATAAATTTAGGTTAATGAAGCAGTTTGACATGCACTGAGGAGGGTGGAGAAGAGAATTATTAAGAAAGGAGGCCAGGAGGCTATGAAAACTCTAGAGCATTGGCAGAAATCCACAGCTCCGGAAGGAATATCTGGTGAACAGCACAACTACGCGTTGTACACACCACAAATCTGCCCTACATAAAAGAGTGGTACGAAGAAAGCCATTATCAAAAGCTATAAGTCATCCGATTTGCTAGAAAAAGCAAGCATGTGGAAGAAAGCGATCTTGTCAGTGCTTACTGTGAAACATGGCAGTGACATTATCATGCTGCGTGAAAGCAGACTTTTCCTGAGCAAAAGAGCCGATGTTCACCTTCCAGCAGAACAAACCTAATACATAGTCATAGCTACAAATGGCTGACAATGGCTTAGATCAAATCTTATACAAGGAATAAAATGGCCCAGTCAAAAATTAAGATTGGTATTTGTACAACATTTTGAAAATCATGTATCATTTTCCTTTCTATATGATAAGTATGCAGTACTTTGCTTCGGTCTATCACATAAAATACCAAAACATGCAGATTTAGGGTTGCAAAATAAAAAATAAAACTATTCAAGGGGTGGGAATAATTTGTGTAAAATTTTTAAAAAGCTGCATAAGTTAATTAAAAGTGATGATTACTGCAACTCTGTAATTTATTTTATTATCACACATAACTGATTTCCCTGATCCACTTTGACTCTGGCTGTTTTCAATGATTTCAGGTGTTTAAATCCCTGTTGAATACCACACAGGATCCAAGTAGTGCAGGAACTAACATGAATAACCCATTGGCTCTCAATCACCATTATAGTCAGGGGGGAGTAAATGCAGGCTGAAGCGGCATTTGCCTGTCCACCTAAACACAGAAAACACTTTGCATCTTCAAGCAGAAATAAAACATTTATCTTTGAAAGGGCTGTGGATAAAGATATTCACCATCACTGGGCATTTCTCTGCAGATGTATGAGCTCATTATGGGAGATAAATTGGCCTCTCTTGGTGCTTAATCTCATGAAGATGTTATATGTGGGAAAAGGCTGGCAATGCTTTGATAGCATCCAACAAATTCTGTAAAGCTAAAAGTTAATTTGCAAGCCTTCTTTAGAGCCTGCATTTTATTAAGCTCTTAAAGCATTTAGACCTGGAGAAGCAAATACGCTTACAGGCATTCACAGCAAACCTACAATACAATGAAATTATTTAGTTCCTGATAAATCTGCAGGACTTGGTGCAGTTTTGTTTTACACTCATTTGCCATTGATTTATAGATTTAGAGTTAACTAAAGATGTGGGGAGTGATAATTCCTTCCAAAAACATTTGAAAGCTTTTCCACACTTGCTGCACACTAAGCAACTCCTTGACAAAAAAGGGATACATCAAGCTGCTTTTTAGCATAGAGTCCTTTTTAAATTCATCACACAGAGGCGTTGCCTATTCAAGGCACATCTATCGATGCACCGGCGAAATGAAGAGCCAGAGGCTACTGACCCAAACACATCAGCTCCTTTTTGGCCATCTAACAACTCTTTCTCAACTCCTCTCACACTGATTTTCCCCTTTTCAGCTCACTGCACCCTTCTAGGATTGAGTTTGTGAGTAAATGGGCAACTAGTAGGCAAGGTGTTTATGATGGAAAAGACAAAATTATACAGACTGAGGGGCAAACAGAGACTTTTGGATTTCCAGCTGTGCATTATTATTTTACCCATAAATTATCTGTGAAAGTAAACAACCGTTGAACCGTATTCCCCATCATTTTGAGAAGTTATATTTAACAGCAGAAATAACTTTTAAATAATGTTACAAGCTGCATAGTTTGTACAGGTCCTTCTCAAAATATTAGCATATTGTGATAAAGTTCATTATTTTCCATAATGTCATGATGAAAATTTAACATTCATATATTTTAGATTCATTGCACACTAACTGAAATATTTCAGGT
>JAHUTJ010018686.1:0-13582 GCA_036250325.1 Characodon lateralis
TATTTTCAGTTGTTTCACACTTTTTTGTTCAGTATATAATTCCACATATGTTAATTAATAGTTTTGATGCCTTCAGTGTGAAGCTACAATATTCATAGTCATGAAAATAAAGACAACTCATGAATGAGAAGGTGTGTCCAAACATTTGGTCTGTATTGTATATATATCTGTAATGTTACGGCTGACATGAAAGGGCAAAGGTAAAATGCAATTTCTGCTAAGTTTGCTTCTCATCTATAAGTTTAAACCATTATAATTGTAGCTGTTTGGAGTTTTACAGCAATCTAATTAGGCTATACATTCAGAAGCACTGAATTGTTAACAGGGAAATTATAATCAAACTGAATTGTGTGGGTGGTAAAGATTCATCACTCCACAGATTAGGGCTGATTAGTGTGCTGAAGGGTGAATAATTAACATTTCTCCTAACTGCTGTGTTTGCTGCAGTGTTGGCCTCGGCACACAAATTCACTCAAAACCTGACTGTCTTCTTCTGACTGAGTTGTGTCGAGGTGTGAGAGCTTTGATTTGTGCTTCAGAGCATAGCAGCTCATGGCTTTTCTCTCACAACATTCTGTTGAACTGTGACGTTTCTCCTCCAATCTAAGAACAGTCTTGTTTACAGCCAGTAACTGGTAATCCAAGTGAATGCCACAGAAAGGAAGAGTTTTTCTGAGTTATTACAGAGACACGCTGTGAGATGGCTGGGACATAAAGGTGAAAAGAAGATCCTGGGGTACTAGACAAAATGCTTTACACTGCACAACATGTCAAATATAACAGAAATATTTTGTGGGCAAAATATCTCCATGCCACACAGTTTAGCCCCAAAACACAACTAAAGCTAAAAATTAAGGAATGAAATGTCAAATTTAGTAAGTAGCTCTGGGTAGATGTCCTGTTTAGTCAAAATAATTAGGATCAATTTTCTTTCTATGCCTCATATGTGCATTTTATTCATTCAATGTATCCCTTGGCATTAAAGGAGGCTCGCAAAGCTGATGATGGTTGTTATAAATGTTTGATAAACTCTCACAAAAATTCTGAGAGGCCACACATTGAATTAGAAAAATAATATTTATCCAAGCAGCAAGCCTGGAGGACACTTAGGAAATATGATCTATCGATTCTGATCAAGTTTTAAAAAATAACTTGTATTCTTGAAATCTTGGTCAAGCTGTCTATAGAAATGAAACCCATAAAGATTGAAATATGAAACACAAATTAATCAGCCGTTCTATTGTTTTTCAAAGGATATAGGTCATTTCAAAAGCACCCATCTACAACAAGTGAGCGTCTTTAGCCATGTTTCTGTTAAAACAGGAAGTGAATAGCATATATAGATGATGACTTCATCTGGCTTCACATTGTCTGAGGTGCTACCACTGTACCAGATGGATAGTTTTCTTAATAAAAAATACATTTTGGTGGGAATATGGATGCGTGGCAGCAGTTGATGTTTATAAGTATAAAGCTTATCAGGCAAAAAAATATTTTCTTTTATAGCAGATTTTTCTACTTATGTGTCCTATGCAAGTACAAAATGACTGCTTATGTCTTTTTTCTCACTGTCCAAGCCAAATGAAAGAGTCTTTCACTATTGCTGCAGTCTTACTGTACATCAGTATTTCAACTTTTCTTCCATTTGTTACACATTAGGCTTGAAGTTACTTTTTAGTGCCAACCAACACGTTGTTGAAGGAACGTTTTGACAACCCCATTCATTTAGTGTAGGTAAACCCTGATAAACAAAACATCGACTCTTTGGAGAAAAGTGAGACTTGCATGACTTCCTCAAATAAAATGTTCTGAAAGATGCTGGAAGTAATGTGGTGATGCATACATGGGCACATCAGAGGAGCAAAAATAACATCAATGTCTGAAGGATGCTAGAATTGTTGTGTTTCAAGTTACAGTTTTTGTCAAAGTAATTATTCTCCACAATTGGTAAATTACAGACAGACTGTCCCCATGACAGAACTCTTTTAAATCACTCAGTAAGGTGCAGGTTTGCTAAGTCAAACTTCTCCTCTCAAACAATGTTTTTTTCCGATTTTGCTCTCCTCGCTGGATAAGTCACCATTTAACTCTTACATTTATAAACTCCAATGAGAGCTGGAGACTTTGTTCTCACTATTTTTGTCTTGGGTGAACATTGATTTATCCACTGATGTCTGAGTTTGACATTCTAATGGAAATGTCATCACCATTCAGGAACTTCTGGTTTTATTTTGTCTCCCTCTTTGCTCTCGTTTTTCCTTCATGCATTCTTAAATATGAGTGGATTTTGGTCAGCTGTTGTGGGCTACAAGCCTAAACACAACAGAAAATGTTTTTGTTTTTTTTAAATAGTGATATATGCCCTTTAAATGTCATCTTATGTTAAAAAATTAACATTTAGAAATAAACCTTTGTAACATTTTGAAACATTCAACTGCAATGTGGTTTTAATAGCACAACAAAAAACTTTAACCTGTCAACAAGAACTTGGGGTGTTTTGGGTCCAAAAACCCAAGACTAAAGGTGTGCAACGGGGAACATGTTTCATCCAGAACCTAATTTCCCAGAAATTTTCTTTTGTCCTTGGTTTTTCTGGCAGAGAGGGAACCTCCTGTCACCATAATAAAAAGCTGAGATTTTAAAATAGCAGTCATCATGATAACACAACTCTGTGTTCCACACCCATACCTTGTGATTGCTTCTCATTAATTACACTGTGAACCGCTGTTAAGTTCTAGTACTTTTTTTTATAAAATTTATAGATTTTTAGTCATAAAAATCTGTGTGATGAATCCCGAAGGAACAATAAATACAGAGTTGCAACAAGACTAGAGAAATGTAGCTGACAAAATGTTTCTCTGTCTAAACTCCTCAATTTGAGGAGTCCTTACACGCTGCTAAACGGTAGTTGGCAGAAAGTTTTCTTCAATTAAATTAAGACAAAACTAAGGTAATTATCCTGGCACCAGAAAAATGCATATCTCGTGTAAAGAGACACTTGGACCTTGGTTCTGTATGAAAATCTTCTTTTAGAAACCTTGGCACAACATTTTAAGTCTCTTGGTAATTGCTGTTTTTAGCATCTGAGAAATATTACCAAACCAAGCACCATTGTGTAATGTCCTGAAGTGGAAATAATTATTCATCAATTCACTTTATTGTGAAGTAATATAACATTATTATGATTTTTAAATCTTGAAAGGTGCTATATGAATAAAGTTTTACTTTCTTGCTTTACTTACAAAAAAGTAATAAACACTGTTGAAAAAACAATATTTTATTACGTGATAAACATCATAATCACAAACTACTCTATACTTGTGGCCATTGCCTAAGGGGTCTGGCTGTTGTCTCCTAGCTTGAGCTATCTTCCCCTGTGTTTACTTCCATGCACTCCCCCAGATCTCCTGGATAGATGATGTTTGTAGCAAATGTGTTCACCACATCCTTTTTCCATAACTTGCTGCACAACCATTCAACATATTCCCATTTAAAACATAGTTTTTTGTTTTTTTCAAGAAAACACTCCGTTCTGTGATTAGTGTCAAAGATTTCTACATGCTACGTCATCATTCATATGCGGCACAATCCTGTTTTGGGGGCGTGACTCAAAGGCATAAGTGTGATTTAAAATTCTTTATATGTTTCGAAAAACAATTGTAATTAATTTATGTTTTGTACTCTGACTTGTCGTCTTCCGCTTCTCTGGGAACGGGTCGCGGGGGCAGCAGACTCAGTAGAGACACCCAGACATCCCTCTCCCAGACCCCTCCTCCAGCTCCACGGGGGGAGCCAAAGGCGTTCCTAGGCCAGCCGAGAGACATAGTCCCCCCAACATGTCCTGGGCCGTCCCCTGGGCCTCCTCCCGGTGGGACGTCCCTGGAACACCTCCCGGGGAAGATGTCCAGGAGGCATCCGGTATAGATGCCCGAGCCACCTCAACTGGCTCCTCTCGATGTGGAGGAGCAGCGGCTCCTCTCCGGGCTCCTCCTGGATGGCCGAGCTCCTCACCCTATCTCTAAGGGAGTGCCCGGCCACCCTACGGAGGAAGCTCATTTCAACTGCTGCTGTTTCATACTTTCAAGTTTTTTTATGTTTTCTGGCTCCTAAGATATGATTACATTTGTCCTTTAACATAAAATATAAGCTGTTAAGCAGTAGTTTAAACTGAGTGACAACTGAAACAAACACAAAATATTTAGCACCCTTCCACCACCCTTTCTACCAACAAACCAACCAGACACTTTTTCAGCTGTAAATGTCTACCCTGGTTTTTGTGGTGGTAACAACAGAAGCCAAAAAACTACGCTAAAAATCAATCCTGAATCCAGGAAGATCCATGCAGTCGAACCACACCCTTAGACAGCCAACATGTTTATTTTAGAATTTATTTGGACTCATATGCACATTAATGAATCAGTGGTGTTGTAATTTATTGTAGGTTGTCTTGTTTTCATCTGGGGATACTCAGTGGGATGGAAACTCTCCAAGGGCTGCCTCTGGCCCTTGGGCCATATTTTTAGACACTGGTGAGCAGATATACTTTCATAAAGACAAATATAACACATTTAATCCCCCCCCAACCCACCGTCTTAAACACACACCTGCCACAATGGAATTGTACCTTATCTAATGACCCAAATAATTTTTAACTGAAGAAAGTGAGATAAGAGTTAAGAAAATAACTTATGTTTATGTTGCTTTGTCTGTATTTTAGATGTGTTACAGGAACAAAATACAGTTTGCATTGGGATTGCCACAGTCTTCTTTGCATGAACTGGAACTTGACATTTCTCTGCAACTCTATAACGATCACAGTACCTTAATACCTTTAGAATGAGATGATATGCAGAACTGTGCTTGCCTTGTTTCTGCCAGTGACCCATGTCAGTGCAGCTCTTAAATCCCTTTTAAATTTCAGAAAAGGGAAGTGAGCTCAGCGCTGCTTGCGATGACCTGACCTGGAAGGCTGGTACTGATAGCAGAGCCGCAGCTGACCTTTCTTATCATGGTTCTTTTTCAAAGTGACCCAGAGTCCCTTTGGGAGAGTTAGCCTAAGACTCACCTTGTCATTATCAGTTCAGTGTGTGCACTGAACATATTTTCTGTGAATGTGAAACAGTAAATTTAGCTTTTATTGCATTTTTTTTTACGCATTACTTTCATAGTCGCTGAGCTGGAAAATGTTCTGTGTGATTTAATGAAGAGAGATGGAATATAACTGCATCATGGGTATCCTGATAGAGCAGCGTTAATCTAAAACTGGGATGTCAAACCTCTGTCCTGGATGGCAGGACTTTTAGATGCCTCTGCCACTAGACCGCTTGATCAAATAATTAGGTAGTTTGTTTGGATGCTGAGGAGGTAATATACAGCCATTTGATTCAGGTGTGTTAGAACATGGACACATCTAAAAGTTGCCCTTGAGAACTGGAGTTTGACCAAGTTTCCATGAAAAAAAGTATACCACATGATTTAATTGCTTGTGGAAACACTTTTAGCAAAAATAACTTTCAGTAATTGCTTTCTGACTGACTTTGTCAGTCTCTCATGTAATGGTGGAGAACTTTAGTCCCAGTCTTCTTCAAAATGCTTCTATAATTCATTTAGGTTTACAGATATGCTTTTCTGCATAGCTCTCTCAGGCTGCCACAGCTGCATTTCAATCAGGTTAAGGCCTTAACCTCCACTAGACTATTGTACAACCTTGAAACTTTTTTGGCCATTCTGTGAAGATCTACTCCTGTATTAGTGGTCATTGTCCTGCAGATGACCCAGTTTGGGCCAAGCTTCAGCTGTTAGATGACATGGACTGGACTATGCTTTGGTATACAGAGGAGTTCGCAGGTAACTCACTGACTGAAAGATCTGTTGGATGCAAAACAAGTGCATATCATCAACCCTCCCAACCATACTTATATCTCTACTTTGTGCAAGGCAGAGCCAATCCCACCATAATTAAGAATACATTTAAAAATAAATAAATAGCTTCATAAATTAATCACTCACCCAATATATAGTTTAGAAAAATGAATTAATGGCCCATTGAATGCAGATTTGGATGTATTATTATATTATTTTCCCAGTCCTTTTATGTTTTACATTTTTAAACTGAACTCTTAAACAGGACAGAAATCATCCTTGAATGACTGTTTACATAAAAAGATTATTAATATGGTGATTAATATTGGCCATATTTACCAGGATTTAATTTTGAAAAATGTACGTGTAAATCTTTTTAGGTAATACCATAATAAATGTTTAAAGTAGCTAATTTAATGTTGAAGTTCTTAAATAATGTTTCTATTGGTTAGATTAGGAAACAGTCAGTCACTGATACAGGATGTTATTTTGAAAGTGAATTTTTGTAAACTACCTGAGCTACATTACAATAAAGTCATTTTACCTTAATCCTACCACTCAACTGCTTTCTTTATTCAGGTCAGAATAACCCCTATCAACAGATTCAAAATAACTTTGTTATACGCAGTCAAACTTTAATCTAGAGCTGGCAGATGTTGAGTTTAAGTTTGCTCAGTCTCCCTGAAGGTGGATGTGTTGGCATCAGTTCAGTAGCTGTTATGATTTCACTGACACTGAGGACTTCTTGTCCCTTGGCTGCAGAAAAGCACAAGTTTTTTCGAAAACTTTTAATGAGGAGATTGGAATTAGTAGAGATATTAGAGTTGAAGCAGAATGCTCCAAATGCACATATATATTAATGTTCAGTTAGGAGGTAAAATAAAAAAAATATTTTATTTAATATTTAATTTATTTTGACATAACTTTGAGAAACCAAATATTTTAGGATTTTTCAAAAATAACTTTGTGGAGGGCTTTCAAAAAAGATGCCACATCCATCCATCTATCCATCCATCATCTACACCCACCTAAAAGGGCTTATCAATGGTCGGGGGCTATCTCCAGCGGTCGTTGGGTGAGAGGCAGGGTGCACCCTGGACAGGAGGGCCTGCCACATGCAGTCTAACCCTTTTATGCTCTGTATACAAAAAGAAGAAAAAAATTTTCTTGGACTAAACTTTCTGTTTTAGCTCAGTTAGGATTACCAAAGTTATTTCTATTTGCTAAATGCCATAAAAATGATAATTTTTTCGTGTTATTGCCTTCAAACTGTATTATTTAGACCAATTATTTTGGGTATCCTTCCACTAGCTTCCTACAATAGCTTGCTGAAATTTTGGCCCATTCAGTCCAATTCAATTCTGTTTATCTATTTACCACCAATTCACAGCACATGTTGTCTAAAGGCACTTTACAATAAAAACATCAATTCAATCGAATCATACAGACAGATTCCAAGTTAAGTACATACAGCCCAAATTCATTCTAGTTAATAAACAATACAGCCAAGTTTAGTTTATTATTCAGATTGGTTAATGTGATAATCTGATATATTTTCACTTGTTTTTTGGTAATCTAAAGACAGCCCAGCAGATTGCGTCGAGTCACTGACTTGCAGCATTAACTTCTCTTGGTTGAGCATGTAGTGACAGTGGACAGTCGCTTGCATTGTGGCGCTGACTTTGCAGCAATCCCTCATACTGATCATGCATGTAGTGACAGTGGAAAGCAAAACTCACTTTTAACAGGAGGAAACCTCCAGCAGCACCAGGACCGGGTTCAGTGTGAGCGGCCATCTGCAATGTTTGACTATGGGTTCTGTACTCCTGAAAGAACTGTTGCAATTTGGTCAGGTTGGATGGCCACCTACTCACACTTACCTTTTCACCTTTTGGGAAAGGGATCAAGGCTTTGAGATGACAAAAAGTCTGACTTTGACCAGTCTAGTGCTATGTTCAAGAGTCACTGTCCATTTGGAAGACATATTTGTGCATATTTGTTGCTTCAATATTTCTACAATAGCATTATTTTATCACTATGCCATCTATTTTCTGAAGTACACCAGTCCCTCATGCAGCTTACAAGCTCCCCCCATTGTCAGTCCCAGGTAATGTTGGTCATTATGCCCAAGCCGTTTGTTTAGTTTCATTAGTACAAATCATATGACTCCAAACATTAAGGTAATTGTTCCTTATAGCATTTTTAAACTGTAATCTATCATTTGATGTAAGGTTTGGAGTAATGGCTTCTTCCTCTCTGAGTGGTCTTTCAGTTCCTGTCGACACAGGAATCGTTTCACTGTAGATATTGACAAACTCTAATCAGGTTCAGCCCACATCTTCACATGGCGCTTTGCTTTTGTTCTGGGGTCGATATGCACATTTTGCACCAAAACACATTAATTTCTGGGCCACAGAAGCCATCTGCTTCCTGAACAGTGCGATGGCTGGATATCCCCATGATGTCTATACTTGTATATAATTATTTAAACATAAAAAATGGCACCAGAGGTCCACAATTCTCCTCCTGATATCTTATCTGATTTTATTTTATTTTTTTATTTCTTAATGGTGTCACCCAAGGAAGCTGTGTATTTGAGACGTTGCCTTAAAATACATCCACAGTAATTGCCTCCTAGCAATTAAAAGTCATGACAGTAGCATCTGGACTTGAAAACATTGTTCAAAGGCATAAAAAACTGCAGCGTATGTGAACTTAGGACTTTGAAGAAAGCAATAAAAATTGTCTTTAAAATACGTCATTATTTTGGTCTTTAACAAATCAAAGCTAATCTTGATAAACATAAATGACCTAGAAAAAGAAAGATTTAGTGTAATCACTCAACCTCGTGCATTTTTTTTTTTTTTTACAGTTTATGCAAATATCTGGTTTCTGCTGCACTAGGTGAGATTTTATACAACTAGCTCTCCTACTGTTGGGGATGAAAAACTATTACATCATTTGACTAAAGGGACGTTTTCAAATCAGTCTGAAAACTGAAGAGTAGCCAAAGAAGAAAGGTTCAAACCAGCAGGGTGTTGGTGCTTATTATCATTTTACTTCAAAGATGAAGTGTTGCTATAGACTGAACAGAAAAAGGCATAATACTGGGGTTCTGTGATCTTTAGAAACAGATTTAGCCTCTATACTATCTGCCTTTATTTATTTTCCTTTATTTTTAAAAAGGACCTGAAGCATTACTTGTCTGCTGAGTGGGTTAACCTTTGTCATTATCTGCCTGTCCGCTTCTTGTGCATTTCTCTTTGTGTATAGAAAGTTTGGCATGCAGTGGATCTGCTTTCTTTCTCTGCTTAAAAACACTGTCTTCTTATCATCGTTCGTTTCCATTTCAAGGAAAATTCAGTGAAGCACAGAACACCTATTATTTACTGCCTACCTGTGTCAAAAAGCCACTGCAATCTGCATTATCAAAAACTGATTTTACACTCCATCTGCTTTCCTCTAGATCATGTGCACACTTTTCCTCCCACGCCAAAGCAAACTTTGCATGCTGCTTCCTATTTTAACCATTAATTATAGGTGTAATGGAACACGTAAAGGTTTTTCATTGTTTATTTTTTGGCACGGTTTTGTTGTAGAGATCATGTGACAGAATGAAATATTGCTTTCTTGAGAATCTTTGTGCTTGCAGCTGTAGGTCTGTCCATTGTAGATTCCTAGGACTTTAAGTAGACAAGACATATAGATTCAATGACTTGGCAAGGTGCCATTAGGGTCCCTGACCAAATAACAGAGTCTTAACAGACTGGCTCAATCGCTTGGTTGTGGAGTAAAAAAAAAGAAACACTGTAGGCACGAGATAAACTACATAGTATGAGGAATTAGTCTAAATTAAATATACATTGTTTTATCTAAATTAAACAACAATAAAGCTAGTTCTTGTGTTATAGCATTCAACAGCAAGTAAATGGTACAATAACCAAGACAGGAAAATATTTCTGACTTAGGAATTTAATTTAGACCGTTAATGAGGGTGCTGCATGTTTTATGACAAGGTTGTTAAAGCCCTCACTATTGTTTTAAAAATGCATTAGGTTTAAAAAGGACATGCACTGCATCATATAAACAATTTTAATGAATACTTTATGATTCATCAAGAATTTAGTGTTACAATTTTAATTAAACCCCAGGTAAATATTGACAAAGCCAGATCTGGAAAAGAAAGCATAAATAATGGAGTTGTTTGTGCATCATGTTGGCATCAACAGCCAGATGCACAGTGTGGACACGGACAACTAACATGCGTACACCTACAACATAAAGAGGTTCCTGAATCAATTAAAGATTGAGATACAGTCATCTGAAAAAATTAGGAAACCCCTTTAAATATTTAGCTGTTTGTTAGGAAATCTTTATTGATGTGTAATGTTTATTTTGTTTATCTCTGAAAAAGAATTATTGATCTGCACTTAACTAAAATTAACCATGTTTTACCCATTAAACAAAAGATATAAAAAAAAATGTGTTTCTAGTTTAGAAAAAATCTGAGGAGTCAATATCCCCTAATAGATGGTATAACCATCTTCAGCTGAAATAACTTTAGTGAGAGGCTTTTTGTAGCTGTCTACCAGTCTCAGACATCAGTCTGAGGAAAGTTTGTCATATTCTCCACTGTGAGGTTTCTTCCATGTTCTTTTCATTTCAAGTCACCCCAGAGCATCTCAACGAGATCAGAATCGGGGCTGTGGCTCGGCAAAGGACCTTCCATTTCTTCATTCTTAGCCAAACTTTGATGGATTTACAGGGATATTTTTTTCTTGTTGTCATGTTGCAGTGTCCAGTTCTGCTTTAGCTTGACCTTTTCAATAGATGGTCTCACATTTAGCACAAGCACCCTCTGATTCTGTAATGTGAGCTGGCCAGGTTCTGTTGCAGCTAAGCATCCCCAAATCATGACACTTACATCTCCATGCTTCACAGCAGCTCTTTTCCTGGAATGATGTATTAGGTTTATGTACTCTGTTCTGGTTCCAAATAATTTCATTTGAGACCAAGAAACATTAAGTCATACACCATTTAGGGGTTTTTTGGAGACAAATTAAATCTGCACCATAAAACTACAGCAATAATTTTAATTAAACAATATTAAGAAAAACCCAATAACATAACAATACAGGAAGCCAATGGTCATTGGTCACCTTTTTTCATTCTTGGTAAAAAATTAAGTTGACCCTTCTTTATAGGCTACAGGTGACACAAATGACCAAGCTATGACCACATAAACAAAGTTAGATTAATCAATGTAATGGCATAAATAGAACACAAAGTAAGAGAATAAATCTAATAGAATTAAAGGCTCAAATATTATTTCAATCTTTGGGAAAGTAACATAGCTTTATCTTGGCTAAGAGTTCTAACTATCAAAGGGCTGGCTGCTTTTGAAAAATGAACAGATTTATTTACCCAATTTAGGATCTGACAAGAAAAAGTTACCAGTTTTTTCATTAATATCTAGTAAAAGATTTATCCCTGAATTGATAACCTTTTTCATCAGCAAACAACAGAAAGGAATATCATGTATTGTCAACATAGGCCCTAAAGGCAGGTACAATGGAGAGAGAAACGGGAAATGACGTCAGTGTAACAGGAGGATTCAGCAGAGAACAATGAGAACCAGAGAGTCTACATACTGAGGGAGGTGTGGAAAATGTCATGGTATTCTGGTGTGATAACCAGGAGATAATAAGGAACATCTGAGGCAGAACGTAAACAGGAAGACTGAGGAAGGGAGACTAATGAACACAGAAAAGCTGATCTAAGACACAAGAAAACACTTAACCAGTGAGAAAAGTCAAATACTAACCTAAAGGCAATAAACTCGAATATGCAGGGAACAAATCACAGGAATAATCTAAGAAACCAAGCACAAAGGAATAACTAACCAGGCAACACAATTAAGACTGTAATGAACACAGAGAAAAGGTTATGACAAGACGTAAAATATCATAACAGGATGATGATGAGAACGCAAACACAAATGAAAAGCTGAGCACCCAAGATCATGACACATTTTTCATATTACCTCATCTAGTAAATTTTATGTACTGAGGCTGAGCCTTTTGGACAGTGGCAAGAGTTTTATTTCTGTATCCTCGATGCATCGTTTCATCTTTCTAATGACCCAGAAACAGTGTACAAAAACAGGTTATTTCAGGTAATAGCAACATTAAAAAAAAGTTTGCTTTCAATTTTTATTATTCAATATTTTTTATCACAAGATACAACAGATATGACAAATTCCATTAAAATGTAAAATGCTAAAAAATGGTAAACAATGGAGGCTAACATTTACTGTATGGTAAAGTATGTTTTGTGCACCCCTTTTTGAATAAAAAAGTCAGCAGTTCTTTATAAAATGAAAAAGTTCACGAAGTAAAGTCATTTGGAGAGAAAAATATAAAACCAGAGCTTGTTAATATTACATATGAAATATAATTAACATGCTCGTTAGTAAGCTTTATCTTGTGCAAGGTTTGTTGCCTGTGGACAGAGCAAGGTCTGCTGTCTTTAGTGTTTATGTCAAGATCAGGAAAGCTTGAAGGGATGTTAGTAACTTCACAGAAGTGTGGAAACATGCCCTGACCGACAGGCCTTTGATGGACAGGAAATACAGCAGAAGAGTGTATGAATGAGATTCAAAGGCCTGGCAAGTCGACTGAAAGGATTCATCAGGGAATCTCACCCCCCAAACAGCTGAGACAGATGGCTGTCCTCCCCCAGTCTTTTTCCACTGGAGGTCCTTTTCTGTTAAAAGGGAATTTCTCTTCTTGTTGTTGCCCGACAGAAGATACACTGAGGAAGAATGGGACTAAGTACTGAGGTAAAGATTTGATGCAATCTGTTGGTTTTCTTGAACAATTTCTGGTGAATAGGCATTCTAAAATAGCTTCATTAATTCCACTTCATTGCTTTAAACTGAATTATAATTGGATTGAATTTGTTGGGACAAGGGCTTAATATAACTGAACATACATAAGCCAGCAAAATGATTCCGCAGGCTTTCTATAGTTAAAGACAAAAAAAAAATCCAACCAACATTGAGGACTAAGTATAAAAGTTCAACACACAGCAAAAAGCATATGTGATACACGAAACGGTTTACCAGCAGGCCGGATAATAGTTGTTTTACTTACTTCAATTCAGTTCAGTTTATTTACTAGCAGGAATTCACAACAAAAGAAAAACAGATCCAATTTATACCCAGGTGAATTAAATTCAGTTCAATTCAATTTGAATAAACCCAGTTTACGGCAGGAAAATCCAAACATAAGGCCACATTCAAGGCTATGCATATACAATCTAATTCAACTAATACAATTATAATACAAAACAGACAAATTCAGTTGATCATAAAATGGCAATTAGTAAAACGTTATCAATCTAAGGATATCAGATGGTTGCATTAAGCGTTTGACTTTGCAACAGTTATTTATCCTTTGCATTCCCACTCACGACTGGAAGCAGAATGAGATGAATAATTAGAGAGACCGAATTATATTTACTGGGACACCAATTAAGCAAAAAGACTAATCTTGCATCATTGAGAGGGAAGTGAACAAGTGGAGCAAAGCTGAAAGCCCAGCAGAGGATGTTCTTCCTGCGGCAGCTGAAGAAATTCAACCTGCCAAAGACTATGATGGTGCACTTCTACACAGCCATCATTGAGTCCATCCTCACCTCCTCCATCACCATCTGGTAC
>JAHUTJ010018687.1:0-13576 GCA_036250325.1 Characodon lateralis
AACAGTGAAAATGTATTCTATGCTGCCTGATAATTTTACCTATTGGAAGCATATATATAGTAAAGAGAATTGGCCCAAGTACTGAACCCTGTGGTACTCCACAATTAACCCGGGAGTTTGAAGATGATTTATCATTTACATGAACAAACTGCAGTCTGTCAGACAAAAACGATTTAAACCAGCCTAGCGGTGTTCCTCTGATCCCTACAGCATATTCCAGTCTTTCTAAAAGAATATTTTGATCGACTGTATCAAATGCAGCACTGAGATCTAACAGGACAAGTACAGACACAATTATCTGAGGCCATTATCTGAGGCCATAAGAATATCATTAGTGACTTTCAGCAGAGCTGTTAGAAAATAATTCATGTATTTTTATTTAGAACAGAAAGAAAAAAGAAAAGTTGGTTGTTATGATTTGTGGAAAGAGACAGTTGGCTGATGTGAGAATAGAAGCTGACAAAAGCAGACCCAATAGCAAGCACAGTGAAGTCAGTAAGTATGAGTATGAATAAGAAGATGGCCGAGAGAGAGAGAGAGAGAGAGTTTGTAGGATGACAAGCAAGCTTTCACGGTGGAGCTTACTTGTCACAAAATAATACAGAGTGAAGCTGTGTCATGCTCTCTCCTTCAATACTGCTCAGAGTACATGGGCAAACTGACCACATGCTTAAAGCAACGTCTGAAGAGGATATGAAAAGGAAGGACACAAAAAATACAGCAGTTGTGCCTTGTGAGCTGCAAATAGCACAAAAGCAGACCTACATCATCTTCAAGAAAATAATTGAATCATCAACTCTACAGTACCAAAAAGAAAAGATACAAGAAAAGTAAGAGAGAAGAATAATACCCAAACTGAGAGGAATAAGTGAGGAATACAACAGCAAGTAAGAAGAGAGCAAACTGGAGCATCTCAGCAACGCTCTGCTCAGCTCAGGAGGTAAGATGTCCAAGTCTTCTTCCCGAGAATATCGACATGGATTAGGGGGATGTAAAAGCCCTAACTTGAGAAAGGAAGTGCATGGCAATCGTTCATGCATGTTAAGAATTGGAGAGAGACTGATGAGGGCTGGCAGTGAAGGGAACCTGAGCCACAAACCCATTAATACACACAGTCAACTGTCAGAAGGATCACAGCAAGGATTAAAAGCACATGCAAGACAACCAGTTCTGCAGGACAAACTCAAGTGCACAGGAAATAACTCCAGCAAAGGTAATTTGCTTTCTTTACCTTCCCTAACTTAAACATACAGAGCCAATCTAACAGAGCGCAATTGTACATAATACTAAATCCCAAATAATACTATATCCCACAGAGGCTCCAGTAGGGAAATTGTCAGTTACCAATGAGTTTACCTGGTTTGCATATAGATTACCAGTAATAACGTAGACAGCTGCAACTTCTCATCATGTAACTAAAGTTTTCTGACAAACAGAGCCACACACTAATTGTGATTGCATCAGTCACCTTTTGGTTTTGTTTTATTCATACAAATTTTGCTAGAACTTTCTTTTGTAAAGAAAATTCTAGCATCAAGGCAATTATTTTTTGCAGTTGGCAAATAACTGACGTGTGCATTACCAACACCGACTGGTTTTGTTTTATTCATACAAATTTTGCTAGAACTTTCTTTTGTAAAGAAAATTCTAGCATCAAGGCAATTGAACGTCTCTTATTTTATTGGAGAAAATTTGTATTGAACATGTTAACATTTTTCGCATTAAACATTTTTTTAATAGGGGGTTTTGACATTAGAAAGCCAGCACATTTTGTGGCTGTTTAATGCATATATATTCACATGTACAAATAAATCAAAAGAAACACGGCCATAAATGACATGCAATACATGGAATGGCACATTGAATAAGTAACCCTAACCCTGACCCTTGTACATATTCTAGCAGTCCACAATAATTGAACATAAAGAAAGCTAAGAATAAAGCTGAAATCAGTCAGCATTTAAAAACTATCCTGCACCCTATTGTTGCAGGATAGTTGATGTTGATGGCCTATAAAAATGTCCCCTGTTACTAAGTTACATGATGGACTGGGAGATTCTTAATAAAGCTAAGTTCTACCGAAAACTGCTAAAAGTGAAAAGACAATTATCCGAAGCACACAGCCAACTTTGTTTTCAGAGAAAGAAAATAAATCAGTTGGAATCGTCCAATCAATCATCCCACTTAAATCCTGGTCAGAATCTATGGAACATAATGTCTTTATAATGTACTCGTACTCGTCGTCTTCCGCTTTATCCGGGACCGGGTCACGGGGGCAGCAGACTCAGCAGAGACAAACAGACGTCCCGCTCCCTAGACACCTCCTCCAGCTCCTCCGGGGGGACCCCAAGGCGTTCCCAGGCCAGACGAGAGACATAGTCCCTCCAGCGTCCAGGAGGCATCATGTATAGATGCCCGAGCCACCTCAACTGGCTCCTCTCGATGTGGAGGAGCAGCGGCTCTACTCCGAGCCCCTCCCGGATGGCCAAGCTCCTCACCCTATCTCTAAGGGAGTGCCCGGGCACCCTACGGAGGAAGCTCATTTCAGCCGCTTGTATCCGGGATCTCGTTCTTTCGGTCATGACCCAAAGTTCATGGCCATAGGTGAGGGTAGGAACATAAATCGAGAGCTTTGCNTCACCCTATCTCTAAGGGAGTGCCCGGCCACCCTACGGAGGAAGCTCATTTCAGCCGCTTGTATCCGGGATCTCGTTCTTTCGGTCATGACCCAAAGTTCATGGCCATAGGTGAGGGTAGGAACATAAATCGAGAGCTTTGCTTTTCGGCTCAGCTCTCTCTTCACCACAACAGATCGGCACAGCGTCCCCATTACTGTGGCAGTCGCACCAATCCGTCTGTCGATCTCCTGCTCCATTCTTCCCTCACAAGAACCCGAGATACTTGAACTCCTCCACTTGAGGCAGGAATTCCCCTCCAACCTGAAGAGGGCAAGCCACCCTTTTCCAGTCGAGAACCATGGCCTCGGACTTGGAGGAGCTGATCTTCATCCCAGCCGCTTCACAGTCAGCTGCGAACCGCCCCAGCGGATGCTGTAGGTCTTGGCTAGAGGGGGAACCACAGGTCCACGTCATCTGCAAAAAGAAGAGACGAAATCCACTGGTCCCCAAACCAGACCCTCTCTGGCCCTTAGCTGTGCCTAGAAATCCTGTCCATAAAAGTTATGAACAGGACCGGTGACAAAGGGCAGCCCTTCCCGGAGTCCAACATACACCGGGAACAGGTGTATGTCTTTATAATATTTTAAGAACATAATGTCAAGACAGAGGAGGTTCCCAAACTTTTCACATTTGAAGACAATATGCATGGAAAAATGGGTGTATTTTCTTTTGTTGTTTCGTTGTTTTCATTCAGGGCTGGGCTTACAATCGGGCATACGTAGCATTTTTCTGGTAGGCTGGCATACCCTGACCCATTTCAATTTTTTTTGTTAACAAACAGGCTCATAAACATCCTATTTGGTCATTTTTAATGAAATTTGGGCTGCTGCAAACACATCTCCTAACATGCCATCATCACCATCACTCGCTTTTCTCTTCTCCCTATCTGTTTTGTCACATCACTATAGGCGAACACATAGAATGGAAAGCCAAGAGACAAAGGGTTCTGCAGAAATGCTGCACAAAACAAAAGAAAAGGTCTCCAGGCAGCTGCTGTTAAATGTGCAAAATGTACTCATGTTTGCTGTAGCTTGAATGACACAGCATATCAGCTGCTCAGGATGTCTTGGTGCCAATACAAATTAAGACTGGTACATCATATCTTCAGCTTGAGCAGCACCACCATACAAGCTGTTTTCTGTATACATGCTACATTATGAAAACAAAATCAAAATTATCTATGTATCATTTTATCTCTAACCAGTCTGCTGTCTTATAAAATGAGGGCTATTAACATCCCTATTTTACTCATTTAAAACAATAAACACCATTTTAATCATGGAATATATCTTCCCTGAGTATTGAATATTGCACACAAACATTGTGGTTATACTTCCAAAGCCACAAAATCTGTGCCACAGGACACAGCTAGCAAAGAAACTATGATGAATATCACTCTTAAACAAGCTACATTTGCTGAAGCTTTTCAGCTTTGTTTGTTCTTAACTCAGAGAGCATAAATATAGTTATAAAACTTGTAACAGTCAGGATTTTTACCTGAAAAGGGGAATAGTGAAGAACAGACACAAATACTGTTACTTCTTCTGGTATTATTTTTTGCAGTTGGCAAATAACTTTGACGTGTGCATTACCAACACCGACTGGTATGGAGTGTGGTTCTTCATGGTTCTAAATTTGCTTATTTACTATTACAATAATCAAATTCTGTTTAGTATTTTTTTTTTTTTTTTATCTAGCTATGATTTGAATATGTCTGCTACCTAAACTTCTTTGCAAAGTATCTATCAAAATTTTCTTTAATACTTACAAATTCTCTCCTCAAAATTGTTCTTTCTTGTTCATATTTCTGACACTTCAATATTACATGTTCTATTGTTTCCTCCTCTCCACAATAATCACATTTTCCTGTATTATGTTTCTTTATCTTAAACAATGTAGAATTAAGTCCTTTATGTCCAAATCTTAATCTTGTAATTAACCTTTCCTCTTTTCTGCTCCTTCTTCTAGTTCTTACTTCTTCTACTATCTTGTTGATTCTATAAAACCATCTTCCTTTCCTTTCTTCATCGCACCTTTTTTGCCACTCTTTCTTGATTCTCTGTTTATTTATATTTCTCGCCTCTGACCTACTAATATTAATTATAAAGCTAATGTTGTTTTGTGTTGCCTTCTTTGCCATCCTGTCTGCCATCTTATTCCCTCCAACACCTACATGTGCTGGTACCCATATAAATACTAATATTAATCCAATCCTTTGTATTCTGAATAAAGTATGTGTTGGGATTATGACTATTGATTAATTAATATTTATCAAAAATTATAATTAAAAATCATAATTTGAGAAAATTAATTTCTTAACCAAAAATCCTCATTTATGAATCGAAACCAGAGATGTCCTCTGGTGTTGTAATTGTGGCTCAAAGCCTTTGATAATTACAATTANTAGATGTCACTGTTTAATCAACCATTTCTGCTGAAACGTGGGGAACTTTAACCTTATTTTGACTGACAAATCACTCTTGCACAAAATAAACACAAACGCCTTCTCTTTATCTACGTGAATATTTATTAAATCAACTGCCCTGGTACGATTTGTTTTCCAATTCAATAATCTTCACCTAATCAAACATGCAAAGTTCTACACAACAGGGGTAAAATATCTAACTAAACAAAATAAAACAAAACAGCAGTGGGTGTGTATGGAATCAAACCAGCAGTTATGGCAAACAAGTGATAATGTGACGCTGAGTGGAGTTTTGGGGAACGGCCCACCAGAAAGTGTAGCTTAGTTACTGTGAGCCATAAAACATCCCCCACTGCTGGGGATGTCCGAGCACACAAAGGGTTGTAAACCTTTTGGCGGCAACTAATAAAACATGAAGTGTCGAAGACAAAGAAAATGGTTGATTTTCACCATGAAGTTATTATAGCAGTTCAATTTTAACAGCACAGCTGCGCCAGGTGTCACTCAGTAAAAACACAACTTGAGAAGCGCGGCGGCTTCAGAGTTCAACAACAATTAAGTTTCAAAACAATGGCATACACATACAATTCAGAACACATTAGACTATAAGAGGTGATTCTAAATCGCACTTACAAGCCTTCCTATTCCTGTAAGCTTAATTCGCTTAGTTTTCTCGTTGGCCAACTGGAAGAATGAATGAAAATCCACGTGGGACTTCTTCTCCAGAATGCTGCTTCAGATGCCGGTAACCGCGTCTTGGTCCCAAGCTGAAAAGCAATGGTGGGCCGTCTCATACTCTGTTATATAGTTGGCTGTGGCATCAGAGCTATCAGCCGCAGTGGCCATGGGGATTTGTAGTAGCGGACTTTCCTGGGATACAAAATGGCCGAATACACCGGAAGGCCTGGTGGCGTCCAGCAACATGCAAATGGTCCAATATTCAGCAAAACATGGTCCAACATATGTTTTATTTTCAACAAAATGTCTGGCCTACCATCTGATTATGTTTTAAACTTAATAATGCTGAACTTGAGTCTGAACAAATTATTGTTTTTAATGGGTTTATATCCTCCACTCACTGCTGTGGAAGGCCATTTCCGCCATGTAAAACAAAATAAAAGCCCAACATGAAGTTGTAATTTTGAGTTTTAAAGTCATAATTTTGAGTTTTAAATTCATAATTTTGAGAATAAAAGTCATAATTATGAGTTTTAAAGTCATAATTTCGAGTTTTAAAGTCATTTATGAGTTTTAAAGTCATAATTACGAATTTTAAAGTCATAATTATGAGTTAAAAAGTCGTAATTACGACTTTTATTATGTCAAACTGTGCGGCGCTGCACATTGGCCGGGCAGAACTTCTGAACTGCTTGAGTGAGCACTGAATGCTTGATGCTGTGTGGAGCCTAGGAGCCGCCATGGTGATTAAAATGATCAACTAAGACAATCAAGGTATGTGAAAAAATTAATGTACGTATCGGTAAAGATAAAATCTTTTGAATTTAAATGTTAAACATAATATACTTCGAATTCTTGATAGGACTAGCATCACCTAGCTTAGAGAGGCTAACTTCCTTGAATACGTCAATTGAGTATCCTGGGTAATGCGCCTTATATCATGTTTATAAAAATATCTTAAATAAGATGGTTTCATGCACTTAGAAAACCCCGGTTACCCTGTAAAAAAGAAAAAAAGATAGTATTCCGGTTTGAGTGATGTGGGGGCTACAAACTTTAAGCTGAAAGTTGTGTACTTTTAGCACAGTGGCTATCTAGGCTACTCAGCCCCTTTCCGACAAAAGAGGGACTGTTACAAGAGGATTATATTTCCGACTAGTGATATTATCACTGAGCACAAGAGGAAATAGAGAAAATTGATAGTAGATAATAGTTAATTGGTCAGACAGACCAGACTAGACCCTAGCAGACAAATGCAGACTCTACGTTATAAGCATTGAATTGTCCGGATTGACAATTAGATAGTATAGTGTTGTTAAATACTGCAAGGTTCCGAAATTTAAAGACACTATACAGGTTACAGTTGTCGTGTTAGTTTTGGTCCATCTATTTGCACATGCACAGTCTGGTTATGAAACAGTTTTTCAGGTGGTTGTACTGTAATAATAATAATAATCTTCATTGGTCATTTCAATTGTACATTCCAACGAAATAGACTTCTGCGTTTAACCCATCCCTTAGGGAGCAGTGGGCTGCCATTGTGTGGCACCCGGGGAGCATTCTGGGGCTAAGGGTCTTGCCCAAGGACACAACGACTGAGACAGACAGTGCGGGGATTCGAACCTGCAACCCACCACAGTAATTTGTCTCTAGTTTTTCTAGTTGTGTTGTTTATTATACCTATTGGATAAGATGATGTTGGTTTATATTATACCCATCAACATCGTTGCTCTACTCTTGTTAACAGTGAGGATGTTTTCTTAAATCAGGACTGAACTAATAAGCTAGTTTAAAGAGAAAACTACTGGTATTCAAGATCATTCCATCTAATGGTTTCAAAATTGGGCTGGAATAAATGTTTAAAGCGTCAAATATTTATCTCACTCAAAAATATATATATATATATATATATATATATATATATATATATATATATATATATTTATTTATTTTACCAGATTTAGTTTTTCTCACCTCTAGTATCGCAAAGACCAGAGGATGGAGGAGCTTGGTGAATATTTAAGATCAAGAAATGTGCCAGAGGAAGACATCGAGCATGGAAAAGGACAAGGTATGTAATACACAAAATGTTTTTATAATATGATTAAATCCACAACATATCTATATATGCATTCTGATGTTATTTTTTTTCATTTACTCCAGATTGATCCAAGTGTTATAAGGCTTATGACAGATGAGGAACTAAAGGAGTATTTACCATCCTATGGTGATCGAGTGGCTGTTTTCGGATACTGCAGATGCAGAGAACCAGAACATTGCAGTCGGAAGTCCAAACTTTTTGAAAGACTAAGAGGAAAACTAACCAACCAAAACCAAAAAGACAGTGTGGAAAATAAGGAACACCCAAATTCAAATGCTAAGAAAAGTGCACGAAAGATTGTGCCGGGTTGGCTGCATTTCAGAGATAAAGATAATTCATTAGTCCAGATGCATACAAAAAAAGGTGGTGGAACCCAAAAAGAGAGTGTTTCCAAGGACAGTAAAAAGAAAGACTTAATAGAAAGAGCTGCACAACTTTTTTCCCAGGGGAACAAATTTAGAAGGTAATATTTCTGAATTTGAACTGGATTTAACTGACTGTCAGGCAAATCCTTTGCCAGTGTTGCATTACTACTAGAGGAGTTGTTACAACAGTAAATCTTGAAGACACCAAAGTTCAGTTTGTAAATTCAACTGATCACTCTGTGTCCCCCCCAGCCTTCAGGCAGTGTAGCTACCAGTAGTTTGGAGTTAAATCACACAGATGTGGTTTATATTGGAAGTATATTATTATTATATTTTCAGGCTGTTGGTAGCCTATTTAACAGATTGCTAGATCAAGAAACAACAGTTAATGTGCATGACTTGGAGGATAGTGGCATTGTGACTTTTTGCACTGAAGGCACTTCTGAAATGGAACCATTCAGTGTTCTTGATGACACTTTACCTCTTACTGAGGACCTTTCACTGCCTCCTGTCATGGATATTTCTGAAAGAGGGAAGACTATTGTTGTGGTTCACAGAGGGCAAATTCTAAAAGAGCTAATCCAAGTGTTTTCTAAAGAAAAAAAATCATCAGAATCAGAATCAGCTTTATTGCCAAGTTCATGCATACAAACAAGGAATTTGACTTCGGTACACTTGCTCTTTTGTTCTGTTTTTGCATTACAGAATATACAAATTTACAATTTACAATATACATAAATGACAATGTGACTTTTAAGGTTATTCTTCCTGGAGGGAAATTGGAAAAGGCTGTAGATGATGGTGGTGTTCTAAGAGATGTGCTGTCAGGGTTTGGGATAACTTTTATGAGCAGTGCTCAATGGGGAATGACTTTAAAGTGCCATACCTGCGACATGACTTTGGACAAGGAGAATGGGAAAGTGTAGGGCGAATCATTGCTTTTGGCTGGAAAAAGGAAAAGCATAAAACTTGCACCTGTGGTTCTTGAACAAGCTGCTTTTGGTGTCATTGAAAGTGATCTATTAAAGACTTTTTTAAGTATGTGACACACTCAGAGCGGACAGTGTTTGAGGCTTGCCTTTCAGATTTTGAAAGTATTGACAAAGATGAGTTATTAGAATTCCATGATTTGCACAATTGTCGTAACAGCAAGCAGCATAGAGCAAATCTTAAGAGAGCTTGCTCACCAAAAACTTACTCAAGAGCCAGCCTTTGTTGTTGAGCAGTGGAGTAATGTGTTAGCACTTAATCCGGCACAGTTAAAAGGAATTTCAGCTGCCTTTGATGCATTGCTACCAACATCACATAAAGTATTACATTCAATCACTTTCCCTAGTAACCCAAATGCCACTGAAAAACAAATCTGGAAGTACCTAACTGCATATATTCGAGAGAGCGATACCGTACATCTCTCCAGTTTTCTCAGGTTTTGTACAGGATCAGATCTGTTTACAGGGAAAAACATCACTGTGTCCTTCACACAGGTTCAGGGCTTTCAAAGAAGACCTGTTGCTCACACATGTGGGTGTCTCTTAGAGTTGCCAGTGTCTTATGAAAGCTACCCTGATTTCCAACATGAAATGAACAAAGTTTTAGAGAGCAACATATGGGTTATGGATATTGCTTAGTTTTATCCCAAAGTAAACAACAAAAACATAATTCTGTTTGTATAGGTTTAAGCACTAAAGTATAAAACACAAATTACTTTTGCAAGAGGTTTGAAAAAATGTTCTGCAGATGTTATATGTTCATATAGCTTATGTTTTATGATGTGTGGCTTCAACAAGTTTATAGCTACATTTGCACAAGTTTGATGTAAGTTGTCGATATACCTCAATCTAAATAATTGTTCACATCAACAAACACTGTCTGAAGTTGCTGGTGTAGTCTTTCATCTAACTGACTGAGCTAAAAAATCCAGAGTTGCACTCTTTTTCAAGATGTTTTTTCCAAATATGCAAAATGTGTTCTTTTTACTCAAGTAAAGGCAAGTGCATGGATTCAGAAATTTTTATCCCTACAGCTGTTTTTTCTAAGATATTTTGATAATCGGACATGTATTGTTCAGGCACTGTTGAGGCACAAAACACTTGTGAAGTGCTATACATTGTTACAGATAACAATAAAATGTGCTGAAATGTTTCAATTAGAAATGTTTTTTGAGATTTTATTTTGGTCTTATTTGCACTTTTTGTTAGATACATTTAATAGGACTCATATATTTGCCAATTTCAAGTTGTAAGCCTACTTCTGAAAATATGGCTGAAAATGAAAAACAACAATTGTTAATGTTCTTTTCTTCTCAATTTAAAATTTTAAAATCAGTATAGATATTAACAAAGCAGTCAATTTCATAAACATACTATAACAATTTCATTGAAGCTATCTGCATTCTTAATCCTGTATCCCCTTATCTAACTTCATGTCCTCTTCATCCTCCTTTGGTCTTCTTTCAGACATCCATTCTGCTTCCACCAGTCTAACAATCCCTCTCCTATACATTTCCAACTCATCTCAAATTGGATACATTTAAAAGAATATGAAAGCTAATACATTACAAGTTATGTATGTGACATGAAATAGACAATTTTAGTGTATGACGCCGTGTCAATGTGCTGCTGGCCTCACAAAATGTATCATGGCTGTAGTTCATTACGAATCAGCTCTCTTAAATGAATCTCAACTGTTTGGTTCACATCATTTGAAAAGGATAGATTATATCCTTTTCAAATGATTAGGTCCACAGAGATACTGAAAACATCTTCATCACATGGGAAGTCTTTGGACGTACACTCCTCAATGCAGAGTGAGACTTTGTCTATGGACACAGTGTTCAAATAGTCTCTGCCTCCATACAGGTGTGGAACCGCATACATAATGGAAGGACGAACATGAGGTGATCTTGAATTGTGGAATTGACGGACTTGGTGGTTGTTCCAAGTCACTAAAACCTCATCAAGATCCTCCTAGGATGCAGATGGAAACACAAATTAGAGAGATAATATAATTTTGCACATTAATATCACCTAAGGGTGTAACCAGTAGACGGCAGCATTGCATAGTAAATAAAGTTAATGTTTAAAACGTTTTTGGTTTTGTCCTGTACTAATAACAGCATTGAGTGGTATCTATGACATACCTGAATGATTTTCATAAAGCAGAATTGGATCAGGGACTTATCCAAAAAGTTGTCTATAAAGTGTCCATCTTTTCTTAGTTGGTCGAATAAATCCATCCAAAACTGAGTACATTCACTTCTCAGGACGAGCCACCATCATTCAATGCGCTGGTTTCCAGTGCTTGGACCAAATGACACAGTATTCCTCTGAGCATGGTCAAAAATCGCTAAAGTTCTGCAATATGCCCATTTTCTGTTCCTAGATCAAGCCTGACTCTGGCAGGGCAACCCCCAGCAGCAATCACAGCATCCATAAAATAGCCACCGATTATCTTAGGGTCATTGTTTGTTTTATGAGCTTCTAGCCATAGCAACCATTGATTGCAATTCCAAGGCTTAATCTTGTCATAGCTGTCAATGTGCCAGGCATAGTTGTGATATACGTGCCTCCGTAGCCTGTTTCTTACCCTCAGATTAACACCTTCATCATCAAGAATTCGGAGCAATAGTCAAACAGTCTCTCTGTCTGTTACAATGCCATTTCCCCAACATTTTTGATGCATCCATCTGTAATCATGGTACTGACCCAACGTCCCCAGTTGTTGCTTAATAAACGTTGCCACTTCCGCCACATCTGTTTTGTTCTTACATTGCCAGAGATGCTTTTTGCATAGAATTCGTTCAATGGTGCGTTTACTCACTTTAAATCCATGTGAATTCTCAAGCAAATCAAGTATTTCATTTGTTGTAAAACCACCTCTAATGTACTTTTCTACCAAATCAGACGCCATCCTTTGTGGACTGCTCCAAATGATCAAATGAATGCATTTGGAAGAGACCCATAATTATGACTTTAAAACTCGTAATTATGATTTTTATACTTGTAATTATGACCTAAAAACTCTAAGTTATGACTGTAAAACTGATAATTATGACTTTAAAACACGTAATTATGACTTAAAAACTCAAAATTATGAATTTAAAAGTCCAAATTACGACTTCCTGTTGGGCTTTTATTTTGTCTTACATGGCGGAAATGGGCTTCCATACACTGCACTGCTAACAATATTGCTAGTAATTCTCCTGAATATACTGATAATCCATCTGTAATTCTTTTTTCTACTTTTATTTTAAATTCTGGTATTATAAATGCTACTCCTATTTTTTCATCTGTTTTTGATGCATCTGTGTAAATCTGAACATATTGATAGTAATTGTTTATATATTCTTGTATTATACTTGAATCTAAAATACATTTTGGATCCTTTTTCTTTTCCATCAGTGTGTTAATTTGTTGTTTTTTTTGTTTTGTTTTTCCCAGCATGGTTTTAAAATATCACGTGTGGGATGATCCGGATTATTGCTTTGTAAGTTTATCCAGTAATTTATTGCTAACTGTTTCCTTCGTGGATCTAATGGCATCTCTCCCATCTCCACCTGAAGTTCTGCTATTGGACTGGTTCTGATTGCTCCTGTACAAATTCTTAAAGCTTGATGTTGTATATTGTCTAATTTTATAAGATGTGTGTTTGCTGCTGATCCATAAATTATACTTCCATAATCAATATTTGATCTAATTAATCCTGTATAAATTATTTTTAATGCTGTTCGATCTGCTCCCCAATCAATACCAGCCATACATCTCATAATGTTTAGGTAAGGTAAGGTAAGTTAAGTTTATTTATATAGCGCTTTTCACGACACACTCAAAGCGCTGTACATACAATTACAATACAATCACAAAGCAAATAAACACAGATACAGACACAGAAAAACAAATCAAATGATAAAATCAACCAACAGAGATAATTTAAAAAAGTAAAGTAAAATAAAGAGAATAGAATGATGGACAAGAAAATGAAAGGAAAATTGGACTGAAAACTTAACTAATCATGCCTAGATGGCACAGTCAAAGGCCACTCCAAACAAATATATTTTTAATCTTGATTTAAAGCAACTTAGGGTTTCAGCGCTTTTACAGTTTTCTGGCAGTTTATTCCAGATTAGTGGAGCATAAGAACTAAAAGCTGCTTCTCCATGTTTTGTTCTGGTTCTGGGTAGTCAGAGTACATTTGAGCGACTTGAGACCTGAGAGGTCTGGGTGGTTGATACACTGACAACAAGTCTGTAATGTATTTTGGTGCTAAGCCATTCAGTGATTTATAGACTAACAGAAGTATTTTAAAGTCTATTCTCTGAGCTACAGGGAGC
>JAHUTJ010018688.1:0-13572 GCA_036250325.1 Characodon lateralis
CGCCATATAAATCAATAAATGAAATTAATTTTGTCTCATTCATTTTTTGGGGATTTTAAGTGATAAACCAACTCAAAGTAGTGCATAATTGTGAAAAATAAGGAGAATGATACATGGTTTTCCATATATTCAAATAAAATGTAAGAAGTGTGTATATTTAGCCCCCTTTACTCCTAGATAAAATCCATCTCATTCATTTGCATATAGATGTCACTGAATTAGTAAATAGATTCCACCTGTGTATAAGTTAATCCCAGTATAAATGCAGCTGTTCTGTGAAGGTTCGTTCGAGAGCGTTAGTGAACAAGCAGCATCATAAAGACCAAAGGAACACAGCGGACGGGCCAGGGGACTTGTTGTGGAAGAAGGTCCTCTGATCAGATGAGACTAAAATAATTTTTCCAACATGTAAAATGATGTGCATGAGGGGAAAAACTAACCTCACCCTGAACACACTATCCATGTTGAAACATGACGGTCAGAGCATCATGTTGTGGGGATTCATTCAGTGGGGTTAGGGAAGCCGGCCATCCACCTTAAACATACAGCCAGAGCTGGAATTGAATGGTTTAGCTCAAAACATATTCATGTGTTAGAATGTCCTAGTCAAAGTCCAAACACAAATCACACTGAGAAACTGTGGCAAGACTTGAAATGGGATGCTTTCCATCCTGTCTGTCTGTTGGAGCATGAGTCATTTTCAAGAGTTTCGATACTTTCAAATGAATACAAATGTATGCCAAACGTTTTACATTATTCAAAAATTTGTTTAAAACTTGTATCAGTTCCGTCCACTTCACAATGATGGACTACTTTGTGTTGGTCTACTTCATAAAATCCAGACTAAATACGTTAAAGTCTGTGGTTGTAATGTTATGAAATGTTTAAGGGTATGGAAACCTTTGCTTGGTACTGTAGATTGGATGGAAGGTATGAAACGAGCTGTCAGAACTCAGGAATGAGATCATATGAAGCTTAGTGCAGTAATTAAAATGAAGAGAGAACACCTCGTTTCCCAGTGGTCGCTCATGCAGTCACAACAAGTGGCCGAGAGGCAGTGAGAGTAATCGGGGTGAAATCCTTCCAGGGATTTAGCAGCCTTCGTCACATGTCGTTATCCGTATGATCAGTGTTTTATTTTGAGATCTGGTCCATTTGGGGGAGAACTGAAAAGAAATGTGGACAAACCTTTAGTTGGTTCAGGTAAACAAAAGCTCACATGCAGGCTGGTTGCTCATTGTTTCCTCCACCACGCCCAGCCGCGCACGCTTTCAGTCTTTACGCGGTTGTGTCTTCCTGTCAAACAGGACTCGTCACTGCTATGCAGTCAGACCTGTTTCTGTCACCTGTTTTTGCGTTGTTCAGAAGCGGTTCACTGGTTTCGGATTTTATCATAAAACCATGCAAAGAAAAGAAACTTTTGAAAGAAAAGGTGTTTGCAAGTAATATTTAAACAGGAGTGTAGAGAGTATTTATTCCTCTGCTGAATTTTGTGTGACAGCCTCCGTCGATGCTTATGTGTTTTGTCTATTTTAAGGTTTTACTGCAGCTTAAGTGCTAATGTGCCAGTGTGGCAGATTTTTCAGAGGGATAAAGGATTTTAGAAAACCGACCCAGACATGTGTGGCTCAACCTTAAAGCCCCTCAGACAGTAACAGCAACATTATTGCTTACTGCAATGTGTTATGCAAGGGAAAGGTGAAAAAAGCCTGTGTTCTGTTGGATCTTATTAAACTGGTTCATAAAACAAACACCTTAGACCGTAAAAGGACTTAGATCATGCATCTTTTGCTTTGAACCGTGGATCACAAAGGCTGATGCTGTCAAAGCTTGAGTGGAAGTTAATTGAAAGCTTTGCTGTGTCCAACTTCAGGGGCTGCATCCTTCGAAGGCCGCATTTTGGGCCGATTATGTCATAGCGAGGCGACAAACGCTGTCAAAATTCGAAGGTTCCTCCAAACGTGACAAATGCGTGCTTATTCCCAGATTTTAAGGATGGGTCGGGTCTATCCCTCGTGGCCCAACCTATCCCATAATTCATTGCGGTATGAGAGAACATCTGATTCCCAGCACATCATTTTAAAACTCCCGTTGGCTTTCCCCAATGACTTAAACACAGATATAATTCAGTCCAATGATATCTAATATTAATTCATGGTTTATTTATCATTATTATGCTCTACAAATGAATTGTAGAGCATAATAAATACATAAATCGATTCAGTCTGGCCTAGACTGGGTCATTTGAATGATGCAGCCCCTGAATTTGGACACAGCTCTTGATCATGTCCGTCATCTTTATGTTTTTATTTTGGACATAACAGTCTGATACAACATAAGTTTTTGAATATTGCGTAAAAGTGCAATATTTTTTGCCAGCCTTCTTTGAATGTGAAACTCATATATATAATCATAACACATAGAGTGATATATTCCAAGCCTTTGTTTTGTGTCATTTTAAAGATCATGGCTTACAGGTAAAGAAAACCCCAAATTCAGTGTCAAAAAAATAGAATACTGTGAAAGTTAACTATTACATGGTGTCACACCCTAATCAACTTATTAACTCAAAACACCTGCAAAGTTTTCCTGAGCCTTTAAACGGTCTCTTACTCTGGGTCATAGGCTACACAATCATGGGGAAGACTGCTGACTAGACAGATGTCAAGAAGACAGTCATTGACACTCTTCAGGAGGGTAAGCCAAAAAAGGTAATTCCTGAAGAAGCTGCTTGTTCAGAGTTCTGTATCCAAGCATGTTAAAAGAAAATTGAGTGGAAGGATGAAGTGTGGTAGGAAAAGGTGCACCAACAGGGAGCCTTGAGATTATTCAAGTGAAATCCATTTGAGAATTAGGGGGAGCTTCCTAAGTAGTGGACTGAGGAGTGGACTGTGCTTAAAGCACCCTTTTTTTGATTGGTCTAATGTGATATTCTACTTTTCTCAGACTGAATTTTAGGTTTTCTTTACCTGTAAGCCATTATCATCAAAATTACAAAGAATGAAAGCTTGAAATATTTTACTCTATTTGGAATAAGTTTCTTTAAAATAACCGTTTCGTAAAATATTGCACTGTTTTATACTTTGTTATTAACTTTTTATATATATATATATATATATATATATATATATATATATATACAGTCCTGGTCAAAGTTCACATCCAGTTAATCTGTTTTTTTTTGTTTTTTTTATCTGAAATATTTTTTTTTCAAAGGCAGAATGATCATGCGACATAGAGTTGAACACAAAATGATTTAGATTAAAATTCAGCCAAGAAGTTTTTTCCTGATTGGAAATGAGAGGCATCTCTCAAAAGATAACAAAAGATATAAATGGAGGAGCAATAAAAAAAAATTATTTCTTCTAAGTCTTTAAAAATTAGAACAAAATTACGTGTTTCACCAGTACAATGATCTCGAACACAGTGAAAATAGTTTAAAGTAGTTTATACACTGAGTTCTGAAATGGCCTCTTCCCTATTAAACATACAGTATGTTGGCCACGCTTAACCTCTGGGTCTGTGCTAGGAAACTACTGGAAACTGCTGCTACACCACCTTAGGAAACTATGTAAGTGCACCAATAGTTTTAAATGCAGCGGTGATGGGTATGCTTAACCCAAATTTTCCCAACTCTTCTCTGTTTTCATTATTTTCTATGGTTCCAAAGCTCTCCCTGTGGTTTAGCATCTTTGTCACCAAGCTCTATATCAGGTGTGACCATAAAAGGTGGTGAAAGTCCACCCAACTGGAAACTGGCTTGCAGGGTTTAAACTCATGGCACAGCCTTCCAAATATAGCATCCCAACAGTTTTGTTTTCAATTATGATGTTGCAAATAGTGAAATTTCAGTGGCAGTTGAGATTCATTTATTGTGTAGTTCTAAAGGAAACCATCCAGTTTAACTGAACCCAATCAATTCTTCTTGGTGAAATATCCAGCCAGAACTGTTCCAGAACCTTGCTTATTGTGACCAAAAGACATGAATCCATTTATAGGTGGTGGTGTATGTGCAGTATAGACTTGATTTTCTGGTGTTTTACTATTTTAAAATTTGAGTTTCCTCGGGTTCTCCTTTTGCACGTGGTCTCTGCCAATCATCCTCCAGATGCCAAGCACCAATCAGCTGTGCTGCTTCTTTTCTGCTAGGACCAACAATTCTGGCAGTGACTTCTAGCTCCTCAGGTTTCCGAGAGAGCACAAATAGCCGTGAAGGGCCTCTTCCTCTGCAGAAGTAATGAACAATCCCACCTTCCTTTTAAATACGTGACATAAATTCTTTTATTTCTCTAAATCAAGATTTGATTGGCAATAAACACCTCCAGCATGCAGATTAAACACACACAGGGTGTGTGAGAGAGAGCGATGGCTCTGGCCTTAGCTGCCAAACCAGCTTTGGTTGTCAAAGCTCTGCCTCTAGCTCTTGTCCGAGGCTGCTTATTTTTCTGTGCCGCTTCTGTTTAGACTCGCCAACATCGCCATAGTAACAGCCAGAGAGTGACGAGGCTGGCCGGCTGCACTTGGCACAGTTTAAAATGAAGTGGGTGCACGCAGCACCCTGAGGGGGCAGGCTTGAGATCAGAGCTAGATACTTTGAAGCTGCGTTTTGGCAACTAAAGAATGAGAACCTGTGAATAAAGTTTCATCGGTTTGTCAGGAGAAAGCCACATCAAGCGGCACAGATTAATGAAACAAAGAGGAGAGAATGGAAGAGGGCAGAGGAGGAGGGCTGAAAGTGCTTGTGGTTTCCACCGTTATCTCCCAGCTTGCCTTGTTTCTATAAGCCAGCTCTGAATGGGCCGAATTAGCAGCTGCCCAGAACTGAAAGAATAAAGGTGACTCAGCTGGTTTACTGCGCGGACAGCATTTCTTTCATTCCTCCCCTGCTCTGGACTGCTTCCCCTTATCTCTCTGTGAGTCACTCTGGACTTCGCTCTGCTGTTTCTCTGTATTTTCTCTCCGCTCTTATTCAGCCTAAAGTTATTTAAGGGTGTCTAGTTAATTAAGTAAGCCAGCAATATTATTCCATTTATTTATTGAGATTAGAGGCAAAGATGTAATGATACACACCCATTAAATGTAGAAACAAGGACTATTGTGCAGACCATTAAACATTTTTATACTATACCTTTCAGTGTAACAAGCTGTTTAACTAGTCAAGCTATTTGTTCAGGATGCCAGCCTGCAGCCAGCTTGTTAACAGACATAACACTTGTAGTTTGCCATAAAACAGTACTACTAATGTGTGGCGCTCCCTTAGCTTTCACACAATGACTGTTTCTGTTTTTTGTGACTGCAGTGTTCCAGACAGCCAGATTTATCTTTCCTTTGCGGGAAAAGTGTAGTAGCTTCTTTCCAGCCCTCTGGCCAGCAGTGTGCAGCAGCAGGTGGGAAAAGGGGCAGCTATGCTCCATATAGTTATAGAAAACTGCCGTCTCTCTAGAACTGTCCTTGGCATCTCATTAAAGGAACTTTAAAATGTACCTTAAGATATACCTTGATTACCAGTTCTTCCCCATGCCCAGTTTAAACAGTAAACCCTGAGCGCTGTATAATGAAGGTGTAGAAAGGCCACAATGGCTTTGATGTCTTAGCAAAGTCTGTCTCAGAAAGAATACAGCCAGGGGTTAAATGTCAGCCGTTGACGGAGCTACCCCTTATCCATGGCTCTACTTTGGCTGGCTCCGTTCCACTCAGGACATTTTGCGAACGTTTCCATTATTGGCTTTTTCGGCCTGGTACCAGCTTTCTTGGTACCTGCTCATCCGCTGGTCCCATCATGGCTGAGCAGGGCCGAAGTGTGACTTGAACAGACTGCTGTTCACTGATTGGCTACGAGTGTAGTCAAGCATATGTCAGTGGCGTGGGAAAGTGCTCGCCAAGGTAGCATATGGAATGACAAGCCACTGATTTTCCAGCTCACGGCTTTACCAGGAAAAGCTAAAACGCTCAACCCTAAAAGTTATCTTAAATAGGAATTCATTATTATTGCAGTGACTGTAAAGAGTGACATGGAGAGGTTAAACACTTCTGAAAATACTTGATAGAAACGCTGTTCAGTAAAATATAGAAATATTGCACTTTTTTCCAACTTAGCTGCATGATTTAGAAGAGTATAAAGTGTAAAACTGCTGGTTTAATAACACTAAGACATTTTGAATATAGCTGCATTTGGATCTTTATGGTTTGATAAACCACTGCATACATTCCAGTTTCCCCTAAATTGACACAGAACCTTCTGTACGCCATCGTAAGACAGATGGTATATGTCAATTCCTTGATTCAGTCTTGATTCAGTCACTCATTAATTTTATTGGAATTGAAAAGCTTTGCTTATTGTGTTGAACATTGCTACCTTATAAAAATAAGATCAATGCGAATAGGGAATAGCGGTCAATTAATTACTAAGCCTCCAATGAATCAGGTTTTTGAGATCTGATGTTTGGTTTTGAGGGACTTCCCTTGTTTTAAAAATCCTGTACATGAGTCACATATTGTCTTTTACTCGAGATTTACTGGTGCCGCCTTGTCGCTAGGTTGATCTAGCTGTTATGGTGTTACATCAACGTTGGCTCATCTAATTCACATGCTCAGCAGGAGACATTATTGCTTATACTGCTGGAGACTGACAACATCACGCTGCTACCAGGAGCTGACTACTTCCACTCCGCTGAGATATTCCCAGGGGCTCACTGAATATAAACTGGGGTACACAGTTCCAAGAGAGACAAAACTGTGGAGACAGGAGCTACATACAATTATTCATCATATTTTATATAGGTCTGGGTCTACAACACAGCATTTTTTATATTTTATCTCATCCATTCCCCTTGTAGACAGAGGCTGACATAAATTGACATAAAATTTTGACCTTTAAGCTTGCATCTTTCATAACAAAGAGTTAATAAGGGGAAAAACACTTTCTATTTTTTTAAACTTCTTTACGATGAATTTTCTGTAGAAAAGGAATCATCAAAGTTAAATCAGCCACACAACAATTATTGTGTGGACACTGGAAGAACTGGGACCATTTGCAAGAATAGGCATTGCAGCTCATGTTCCTGCACAACATAAAAACAATGAAAGAACCCAGCAAATATGGCAACATGATGTCATGAAAACATGTAGGTAAATTTTATTGTTTAATCCTGTGATGATGATCTCAGTTGCCATAAATCCAAATTTTCCTTCTCTTTTTCTCCTGTCATCTGTGAGCTTTTGGCCACAATCATCTGTGCCAGGTGTAAGCAGTTGCTGCTGTGAGACTCCATCCAATTGGCTGAATATCAGATTGTGATAAAAAGCCAGCTAATATTGCACTCCAAACAGTTCTTTGCAAATTACTACTGCACACAATAATATGCTATACGGGAAATGGCCTGCACTTGAATAGACTTTTATCAAGTCCGAGGACCCATAAGCGCTTTACACTATAGTCAGTCATCCACGCATTCATACACACATTCACACACTGACACTGGTAGACTACATTGTAGCCACATCTCCCTGGGGTAGACTCACAGAAGTGGGACTGCCATACAACTGGCACCACCGGACCCTCTGACCACCATCAGCAGGCAAGGTGGATGAAGTATCTTGCCCAAGGAAACAACAACCAGCAACCCACCGGTTACAGGACGAACCCCTACTACCTGATGTACAGTCGCCATACTGCAGTGATGCTTGTGATTTAATGTGGATACCTAGTAAATG
Source organism: Characodon lateralis (assembly GCA_036250325.1). NCBI lineage: Eukaryota > Metazoa > Chordata > Actinopteri > Cyprinodontiformes > Goodeidae > Characodon > Characodon lateralis. The sequence goes on from JAHUTJ010018688.1 coordinate 7,714, forward strand.
TGTATACTGGGCATGTATGACCCTGTGTGGATTACAGAAAGTTCACAATAAATTTACTCTGTAGTGACTCAAGTCCGAAACTTTTTTTCCCTACAAAAAGTAAAACATTTGCGATTTTGAAAAGATGTTATTGCTGAAGTGGACTTTTAACATGCATCAAGACTTTCATTGGAAGATGTTTTGCTTGGTATTTGCCAGTCTGGGATAGTACCTTCATGCCAAGATGTTATGAAATGCACTAAATCCCAGCCAGGTTTTCTGCAGGAATTATTAATAGGACATGCTCAGCTCGCTGGTAATTACTCAATGTTGGTCACACTGGCCAGGTTTGTCCGTTTCATGGTTTATTATTGTCATGTGACAATATCTGGAGCTGCCTGTGTATTATATCATGGCTGTGTCTATTTTAAAAGCAGAATCTTCTTAGACACTGATGGTTTGAGTGTAAATTCAACCTCGTTAGAATAAAAACAATAAATGAACATCATCAGCTTCACAAATGTATCTCCACTCTTGTTTCTTTTTCTTTCCCTGTCTTCCTTTTTTAGTCAAGGCAATAAACATCATCCCTTCTGCTTTGTGGTAAAGAAAGTTAGTAATATGATTACCAAAGGAAATGAGTTAAAAAGTGTTGTTGCATTCAGGTTATTAATAATTACTCAGTCCCGGATGCTTGTGAGTGAGCGGGAAGCGTTTTTTTCCGAATGTGTAAGGATGACTCAGAGCTGCTGTTGGCAGTGAAGATGAATGTGAGGGTCCTCCTGAGCCAACATGTTGATTGTAAATGTGGTTTGGGATGATAGCCGATTCTGCATCGTTCTTTTGTTTGACCACAGTTCAGGTTTTATCACACGTGTTTTTAAAATGGAAGAATTTCCAAACCTGGCAAGCATAAGGACTTAAAAACAGTCATATTGTTGCCTCTGTGGTTTGAAAGCTGTTACATACTATGACTAATAGGCTGTTTTGTCCATTAGTAACATGCAAGGTTGATTACCCAAAGTCTGATTATAACAAGTTTAAATAATTAATAATTTTACTGTTCCTTATGCCAACTCAGACACAGATTTTAATTGGGCTTACTTTTTTGTTTACAGCTTCTCTTTTAGTGATGACCTATTAGTATCAATAGATAAAATCTGGACCTAATCAGTTATATATAGATATATCTATATCTATATAGATATATCTATATATATATATATATCTATATATATATATATATATAGATATATCTGTATATATATATATATATATATATATATATATATACTATCTCTCGCTGAAGCATCTCATCTTATATTTTTTGTCCGTCCACACAAACTAAATACTTAATCCTTTTCTCTGTTACATAGATTTCAGAGTTTTTTAGACCAACCCCTCTGAGATGGACGAGCTCTGTGGAGCTCCTCAGAAACGGTCCACATGACTGTATGTTGGTGGGAATCAGCAGGGCTTTGGTACCAGCATATGTTTTCATGTAGGAATTGGAGTGCAAAGATTTTCAGAGGCAACCTGAGCTCCCACCAGCAGACAAAATGTGCATCTGGGGCAAAAGATATGCCCTGGCTTGGCTGGAGGAATGTTGGACTCATTGCACAGATCAGAGCACAGAGTCATGGGGCAGAAAGAGGCAGAGTTGGAAAGGAGAAAATCATTTCATCTCACTTCGGAGTTCCTGGAATCCCACCAACCTAACATCATCTCGCCCCTTCAAGATGACTGCTGATGGGTGGGATGCGGGATGATGTACTGGGACTGTAAGCAGCACTGAGATTTAATTCTTGGAGGTCTTTTGTGGTATGTTTCTAACAGCTTTGCACATTTAGACTGAATATTTTCCCTGTTTGTTTTTTCAAAGCAGCTCAAGCTCAGTCAGACATGATGGAGAGCTTTTGTGGACATTAAGTTTCAAGTCCTGGCACAGATTCTCAATTTTATTTATGTCTGTACTTTGACTGAGCCATTCTAACTCCTGTCCATCTTCCCATCAGCTCACACCATCTTCACTGTACCTGCTGGAAAAAACATTTCCACAGCATGATGCTGCCACCACTATGTGTCTCGGTGGTGCCACAACAATCTGCCTGTAGACTCAAACAACGTTTTGTATCTTCCGACCAGTGCACCTTCTTTCACATGTTTGCTTTGTCTTGTGGCAAACCTCAAATGCCACATCATCGTGCCCATCTTCCATCAAAGCTGGATTTGTGGATTGTAGCACTAATAGTTGTCCTGTGAGCAGATTCTTTAAGCTGAGCTGTTGATCTCTGCAGCTCCTCCAGAGTCACTGTAGGCATTATGGCTGTCTCTTTGGTTAATGCACTCCTTACCCCATCTGTCATTTTAGGTGTACGCCATGTTTTGGTAGGTTTGCAGTTAAGACATACTCTTTCAATTTTCAGAAGATGAATTGAATAGTGGTCTGTTAGATGTTAAAAGCTTCAGATGTAAAATGAAAATCCACTTTTTACCTAGAATGTTCAGAAGCCCTGGTGGGTCGCTGCTGCTGTGATGCGATACTGTTGTGATTTGCCACTGATTCTGATCTGTAACTGTGTGACCTCATGTCTCAGAGTAGAACTGGACAGACTCAAGGTTACCTGAGCTCTTTTTTTTATCCCAGAAATACATAATTCACCCACTCATTGGGATTTGTATGAGTTCACTGACAAAAAAGTAGTTAAGACCACAGATGGCTAAAGAAAATGTCAGCCAAAATGTTTATCTCTGAAAAGCTTGTCAAAACTGCATCAACAGCTCAGTTATTTATTGCCCTTACTGGACTCTTTAAAACACAGCAGGTAAATTGGTGTATTGTAAGGCTTATCATTATTTACCGGGAAAATGTTTTTATTTAAATCCTAAATAATAGAAATCACGAACAACTTACATCATCATAACAAATCTGGTTATTCTCACTTATTTTTAATTTAAGAAGTAGACTTGAATACAGTTTTTGTTGGGCTTTTATTGCACAGTGCAAACATCACACTGATGTTGATGAGACAGAAGCAAATCCAGCCTTATTCTGTAATTAAGAATAGGATCAGCTCGGAGACCTGTGCTGCTGTTTGAATCTAGGAAATTAATGACTTTGCCAGGAGGATGAAGATGCTGCTGGGTCTTTTTGCCAGCCAGCAACAGGAGGCGGTTTACGGTGGCCCAGATCTGTTCAGGTTATTTCTTTTTTTGTATAATGCCCACAATGACAACTGAACACTTAAGTGTGTTAATCTTAGTATTCATTTGTTATTGCAGTCATTGACGCCCTTATTTGTTTAGCAGAAATAGCAGATTTGGAGCAATATTATGTAGAATCTTTATTCCTTACATTCTCAAGCCAGCTTTTTATTCCCTTGGTCTCTGCCACAAACTGTGTATCACTTTATACTGTGTACTTTGTGTCTTGTAAGTGTTGGAAAATAATTTATTGTGTTTCTGTTTTATTACGTTACGTAATTCTGCTCTCTAGGCTGTTGGGTGTGGAGATGGCAGTCATGAGTCTCTTTGATATCCATGTAACAGGGATATTAAAGGAAGTCAGACCAAAATTTGTGGAAGCATGTAGGAAAACAGAGGAAATGGCTATCAGGTTGTTTTATAAACAAAAGTTGAAATTACCTGTCAGGCTTTAATTCAAGACGCCAAATGGTGAAAAAGATTTCACACTCTATGTTCAACTATTTGGTCACCTTTATAGGTGAACTAATGGGAGAGAGCTGCATCATGTATTGAATTGCAGTTGTCATCACAATTTTTATCTGGGCAGTATTGCAAATGCGGAATGCTGATGGTATGAAATCTTTGGTGGGAAATCATATTTTAGGAGCCATGCATTCTGCACAGCAGTATTAAACAGTGATTGGTCAGTTGAAAAGCCTTTTACTCCCCTGATTTAGTGGCTTTAGTGGCTTTAGTGGAGAGTTTAGTGGCTGAGATTCTAAAGCTGAAAGAGAACATTGTTGCGGTGGAAAAGAGGAGAGAAAAGCGTAATCAATATTATCATTGCAGTATTGAACAGTAATATCTCAAAGTGTGTACTTTAAGCTCAAAACTCTGTATCTATGATTGAGAACTTTATTTTGAGGTAAGAAAGGAAGAAGTAGTTATTGAGTTGCCTTTTTGTTGTGACATAGTTTGCTAAGAAAGATGGCCTGTTGGGCTGGCTAGCAGCACTCAGTCACAGAAAGCTTTTAAATCTCTATCTGGCAAGCTTTTTGGCACTCGTTAGAGAGAAGAGACAATACAGTTAAAGTGTTTACAAATGTTTTGTGAGTACTGCGTCAGTATCACAACTGACCTAACGAGAGGTAAATAAGGCCAGCTGGTATCAAAGAGGCCCAAAATTTCCCTCCACTGCCTTGCAGAAAGGAGAAGGGAAAAATGGAGATAACTATACAGTCTTTGGAGAAGTTCACTCAGATGCAAAGAAACACCCTATTGTTTAGCTTCAATGCAGCAGTGATTGGATTTTGTCCAAACAAAAGAACAGCCTCGTCAAAGTTGGATTGTCATTATTCTGTGGACACGGTTCAAGACGAGTAGAGAAAGTCTCGGTTCCCCAGAGAGGGTGGGCAAGACAACTTCTTGGTACTTCTGTGTGTGCTGAGTCACATAGGAGGTTTTAGTTGGTTGGTTTTAGTGTTGCCCAAGCTTAGCCTGAATAAACAGAATGAATTTCACGGGTCACATGCCAAACAGGAGCAAATAGAAATAGAAGTCTTGCTCAAAATATAGGATGGTTAGTTTCAGGGCATCTTGTCTGTCAACTTTCTTTTATTGTTGCTTCTTGGACTCCGTTAGGTTTTAAATCTGATCTGTTGTCACTTGTAGCTTCTTTATATGCACCTGAGTGACAGCATATAAAAGGCTATCTATTATTCAGTAATAATAAGCAGCCACCAGTTGAGATATTGGCTGGTGACTGAAATTGGATGATTTTCCACTTGGCATTCAAAGAATGCCCAAATGTGAATGTTGTCTGGTTGCTCTGACAACACTGTTTCATGAGGAAGTCATCACTGAGTGAAGATGACTAGACGTTAGTTATTTTGGGTATCAGTGGGATTTTTAAAATGAGGTGAACGTGATCTGAGCCACTGTTTTCTTCTGGATTTTTTAGTTTCTGAGCAGGTAATCAACAGTCATGGTCAGTCAACCTTAAATCAGCTGATTCTGATCTACAGTCAACTTCTCTGTGCAACTTTGATTATCTGCTTAGATTGTTTATTTAGCCCTACATTTTTGAGAGGAGAGTATTCGGAATAACTCAGTTTTGAAAGTGAGACATTTTCCTTTTTTCAAATTTAAGAAGGGAAATGTAGATGGGATGCACTTCCTGGACCTAAGTAGAGACAGCAGAATGAAAATGCATTGCCAGTATTTGTGCATTTTTGTCTTACACTTTTGTCTTTAGCAGTATTGTCTTACTGTCTTGAGTTCTCTACCTAATGTCACCTTCAATGACTCTTTCCTTAATGTTGTTCTCTGCCTCTTTGTCTACAGGCGACCAGCACATCAGAGAATCCTTCTAGCTTAGCCAGCACACAGCAGCCTCGGGGTCGCCACAGCTTCGTCCAGGAACACTTTCAGGCTCAGTACAGGTGAGAAGCACCGATATTAACAGCAGAGATGCACAACATATCTGCATTAACATCGGTATCGGCTGATGTTGGTCATATTTGAACATATCCGTGTTGGTATCAGTCAAGTCACTGAGACGATATTAATAACCAATATTTATTTCTATCTCGTTGCATCATTTTTTCAACTGTTGACAGGCTAGGGATATATATATATATATATATATATATATATATATATATATATATATATATAGTTATAAAAAAAAATATA
>JAHUTJ010018689.1:0-13569 GCA_036250325.1 Characodon lateralis
ATGTGTTCATTCATAGTTTTGATGCCTTCAGTGTGAAGCTACAATATTCATAGTCATGAAAATAAAGAAAACTCTTTGAATGAGAAGGTGTGTCCAAACTTTTGGTCTGTACTGTATGTATTATACATTGTATTCAGTTTAATATCCATACAGTTCCTTGCAAAATATTTAAACCCCTTGAAATCTTTCACATTCTGCAACACTGCATGGACAAACCTTTACGTATTTTATTGTAATTTAATGATAGACACAGCATGGGTTTGGTTCTGCTACCCAGTTTAACAGAACTTCATTGTACAGTAAGGAAATATAGTTTTAATGTCAGCTTCTTTTGTAAGGAAACTTGGTACATCATTAGACGTTTAACAAAGCAGTATTACGCAGCCATAGTGCAGCTACACAAATGAATCTTTAAAGAATGACTGTTTAAATCACCTATAATTTAAGTTCACTGGTACAAAGTCAAAATCCTGCTATAGTTAGTAATTTTATAAGAAAGGTTTATGAATCACAGCTACATATTTTGGTGCAAAAAAGACCAATCACATTGTCAGTGTTAGCCCTCTGGTTGACAGATAATATAAATTCAGGATATGCAGCAACTGGAAATAATTTTATAAATAATAAAATAGTTATACTTGCTATAAAGATATAATCACATATAGATCCCATTATAATTTAAATGTCTGTGTATTTTTAAAAGTATTAGAAGATAAAGATCAGCTTAAGCTTTTGGCTCCAAGATTATGGATTTTTTTCTATATTTAACTGTAATTTAGGCATAAAAATTAGGCTCCAGATCACAACAATTATCTGTTTAAGAAGTCATGATTGGCTGTGCTCTTATAAATGAAGCTGTCATGAAGTCTAAATTTAGGAACAAGCCAAGAACAACATCATCAGATGACATAAAACTGTTTTTTCTAACAGTTAAATAAATAGTGAGCATTGGTAAATCAAATCCATTACCTCTATTTAAGATATCAGCAATGGTTAGGGAAAAATAACTTACCTCTGAAGGCGGATTTGGTAACCACAAGAATTTCCATTTCCGACACTTTCTGCTCTCTCTGCAGCTACACGCTCCGCTACCTGAGAGGAAGCGCACACACAAACAATCCCACACAAGACAAAAGCCTGTATTTTTAAAAAAGCTGCTTTTCCAGCATAAGGCATGCATGAAATTTAACAAACAAAATGTTACACATATTAACAACAACATTCTTCATTAGTAGCTAATCAAAAACGTATGAAACAACAAAAGCAGGCCTGCAGAAAACGTACGGAGATTGCACTGATGCGCCGAGGCTGCGTGCAGACCACACGGCACGTCGAACCCCTGCCTCTCTTGATGTGGTCATCCAGGATAAACTGAGTGACCTGAGTGGTCTTTCCACATCCCGTCTCCCCACTAACTACCAAGACACGGTTAGAGTTGATCAGCTGCACCAGTTCCTGTGGACCAAATCAGAGATGCAGGGAGATGGAAGAAAAGGTATTAAAAAGTGAGAAAGATAAATAAAGGTCATAAAAGAAATATGACTTTTTTGGGATAAATAAAAATAGATATTTAAAACAAAAATGCTTAAAGAGTATTTAAATCAATACTTGCCTCTTTTTTTCCATGTGATGGTAGTTTTTCCCTGAATTTCTAGAGATAAACGAGTTAAATTAAATTAATTAAACCAAAAGTAGCTTTTTATTTCTTTATAGTTTTGCCATTTCAAAACTATAGTAGTTTCTTATAAACATTGACCATTCAACATTGTGCACTTCACATATTGTGTTTTTGAAGCTGTAGTAGGGAGTCCTGAAAATTTGGACAAGAACACCTTACAAGTCTTTCCCCCTTGCTCTCTGCTCTGCTAGAGCTCCTTCCTCCACAGCAGAGCCTGCCGTGAACGCGGAGGCAAGTAAGCCAGGCCACCGATGACGGCGGATAAACAGCTAGGCACATTCACTGGTAGGAACGAAACATCAACAATATGCTTTATATTGACTCTGACCTGCCTATAGTCTCACTACAAACTTGGTGCTCAAATCATTAGCACAGCGCCATTATCACGGTACAACGTGCAGGGGAGGGGTGCGAGCATCACGTACATGAGCGTGATTGACACTACTAAGACATTCGTCCTGGCTCTGATTGGTTGTTTCTGACCGGGAGCGGTGTATTTCTGCAAATGGCAGTAGGACCACTGGGAGGTGCCAGAGGAGCTTGATTTTTCACAGATTATCTGTCTCAAATTCTACTGTCAGGACATAGTGACAGTTTTAACAAATATGTAAGAATATATAGTTTAACAAAAGTTACCTACTGCATGTTTAATCCCAATATTTATGTATAATGCTATTTTAACATGTAAACTTTGCACTTGAAAATTTAACTTATAGGCCCAAAATAACAACCTGATTACCAAATGTTAAAAAATACTAAGCTGTGAAAGCTATATACTAGCTTTACTCCATACTGTCTTTACAGTGATATAATGTACAAATATAAAATTTGTACTGGACATAAAATCTAGAACAAATGTCTGGTCTGGCAGAAAGTCTTGTTGGTGACCACAATTTAAAACTTTATAATGATTCTCTTACCAGCATTTCTTTGTAATTTAGATCCGTTTTTTTGCTTTGCAGATCTCTTTTCAAGTCATCATCCATTGATGAGTCTCTGACTACTTCCTGAAATAAGAAATCCAGATCCTTGTCGTTGCTTATCAGTTTTCTTTTCTCTGCCTCATCCTTATCATCTTCATCCCAGTTTTCTGGGGGCTCATCTTTATCTGCCGCTGTAGACGAGCCACTAAACAAAAAAGTTAAATAACACAGACGTTAGGAATACAGCTCCTGACAAAAGAGGTTAAGTTTACACATCCGGCAACTCTAACTGTATTCCAATCTAAACCAGGGCTATACTTTAGTCATGCTTTTCATATGAATGGCAAAAAATTGTTTTGAAGTTGTATTTCCATTTAAATATTACAATACAAAGCCTCATTGAAGAGCCAAATCCTTGTAAAGTAACCATACCTTAATCTAAATGTTTCCATTCCTCCAAAAATTTAATATCTATCATTAAAAAAAAAAAGATTTTTAAAAACAGTTTCATCAAATTGTGTTTTCTTTTCCACATATAGCTGTCGCTGTCAGGACCTTTACAAAAACAAGTTGTCTCAACTTTGGGAACAATGAAAAACAGGACAAAAAAAGGCCTAAATTTGCTGAAGATAAGCAGACGTGTCAACTGTTAAGAGGAACTAATGTAGTTAAATGTAGAAATGTCTGGCATGTCAACATAATACAAACTGGATGTGCATACACCTGATAGGTTAATTGAATTACTGCTTACTATTAATATGATATCATCTGTGTTATATGCTGCTATTTAGGGTAAAACTGGAGTAATGCTGTTCATGTGCATGTAGCTAACAGGCTGACGCATCACAAAATACTGAATTAAGTCCATACTAAACAGTTGTTACATAGTTACCGTTGTGATGAGCGACTTGCTTTCTTCTCTTTAGAAGTATCTCCTTCCTCTTCCCCAGATTTGTGTTTCTCTTCTTCAGGCATATCCCCATCAAAGTAACTGATTTCACAACCACGATAATAAGACACAATGTCAGCTACAAACATTCAACTTTTTACTTTATACATCCTCTTACACTGGAAGCTTGAGAGCGAACTCTGCAAGTCCCAATCAGCTCTCACCAGTGACCGCTACTGCCGGCAGCCGTCCCCCAGTTGTCAGACATGGAGGATTGTGCATCCCTTCTGTCTCTCATTGGGCCAGGCTGGTCATTCTGGACAGAGTTAAGCAACTTGGTGATGTGCTCCTCTCTGGCCTCATCCATATGGACCACCGCCCGCTGCAGACATATATATAAAAAGGGAAAAAAAAAATTATCTTGCTACTGCACTTTATATCACTGAAAGATTCTGCTTGACTTTTGCAACCCATCACTGCATTAATCACGATAATATCATAACCAAGGACAAGAAACTATATAATAATAATTGATTGTGTTTCACCAACCTACTTTGTGGCACTTCCTTAGATGTTACTTTGACCACTGTTGCCTACCTAAACAATTAACCTGTGGTAAGCAAGTCCAGTCCACACATACTAATGTCCCTTAAATAACTATAAGTTACTGAAAGAAAATGAATAAATAAATAATAAAATGCATGGGAGAAAGCTTACCATTGTGCAAGGTTTTGCCAACATCTTCAAGTTGACAAAATTCAGTGCTCTGCAGCTCTTTTAAATAAATGTTGCAAACTTTGGAGTTTAGTTAAAGCGCAGAGCTGTTTGAAATTTTTTAAACTGCAGGAGGAGGTTTAAAAAATAAATAAAAAACACCTCTCGGGGTCTAGTGTAGTCCATAGCTCGACACATCACAGCTGTTCAGGTAGAAAAACAGGATCATTTAGCCAGGTGATCATACTACTGTGCCAACCCGGTTTACTAGTACAGTATCAGAAAACGAAGCATGGCATATGGCATAAGGGAAAACTGCAATTGCAGAAATATTGACTTACATACTTTTCACTTAGCAATTTGCTGCTTCTTTCTGTCCCTTTTGGTTGGATCGAATAGGGTAAGAATAAGGCTTTTGTTCACTCTGCTCCTTTCTCCCGGAACTTGCTTCAGAAAACTAAAAATAACTGGATTTATCTTACTGAGTGCTTTTACTTCCAAACAAAAAATTCTTGAGGCCAATTCAATAACATGTACCTATTTGTTGATTTTTTTTTTTTTTTTTTTTTTTTGCTATTCTTTGTGTTTTATGTGTTGCTGCCTCTTGGCCAGGACTCCTTTGAAAAAAGGGGGGTTCATACTGGCTAAATAAAAGTTTAATAAATAAAAACAATAATCGAGTATTTATTTTATTTTCAGCGAAGAAAACCTAAAGCTAAACATAAGGCTATCTTCACTCAAAGAAAACCTAAAAAAAAAAAAAATTGATAACCTTCAAAGTGCATGTAAAGCAAAACCTGAACCAGACCACTTAAAGGTGAGACACAAATAAGGCGTGATTTGAAACATTTACTCAGCACTATACGTGCTGAATGAACAGTGACAGCCTGCAGTTACACAGTAAGACCTGGAGACAACCATCACAGCACATACCGATCTGCGGTCAGCTTGTTTCCTCCTCACGGCTCCATACCGTGCGTACCACAGGCCAATCTCCCGGCCCCTCAGATGTGGAGGAGGTCGGTCCCTCTGACCTCCTCCTGCTCCTCCGTCCTGGTCAAAGTCGGAACCGTGTCCTCTGGGACCTCTGCCGCCACCACCACCTCCTCTATCTAACCTCTCTCTGCTCCCATCCCTGTACTCTCTACCTCCTTTTCTGCTTCTTCTTCCACCTCCACCTCCACCTCCGTACCGATAACTCATACCGCCGTCAGGAAAAAAACAAAAAAAAAAAACGCACTAAATGTAAAACCTGTCACTGTCAGGAGACATGTAGCAGCGCGTTTTTGTTGCTTGGATGAAATAGCACTGTCCGAATCAGTACATTTTAACCTGAAATTGAAGTTGTAAAAACTTACCGCTACACCAACCAAGCTTCTAATAGTTGACTAACTGAAAACAAAATAAAGCTGCTTCACTCCGCAAAAATAAACGAGACGCAGCAAGTACAAGTAAAAAAGTGTTACAGCCAACAAATCCTATTTTCTGTCCGGTGTGTCACATAAATATGACGTGTGGGTTTACGGTCGCTGGATGTTGACGTAGCACTCACGCAGAACTGGTATCTCACTGAATTTTTTTTAAGAGCTTTTTATTTTTAAACGCTAGGGATTTTCTCAAGTAACAGTAGTAGTCATGTGCATATTTTGATAATTAGGTACCCTGCTGGCGCAGTGGTGGAGCGGGCGCTCGACGCGGCTGTCCCCTGGTTCGAATCCCGGCCACGGTGACCTATTCTGTATGTCTTTACCCCATTTCCTGTCTACTTACTTCCAAGAAAAATAAAGGCCTCTAGTGCTGCAATATAAATCTTAACAAATGTCGTAAGAAAAATATTTGTATTTAAATTTCACTTTAAAGCGAACTACAAAAGTTGTTTTTTTTATTTTTGTTGTTGGAAACGGATGAGATTTTCTTTTACATTTAAAACAATAAAAACATAAATAAAACAGCAAATAGAATTTGTCTCCCTCATACACAAATCACTATATGAACGCTTGTTATTCATCCCATAGCCTTTACTAGCCTTAAGAGCTTATCTATTAATGCTGTGTTTCTCCCCTATAAGAAGCCGCTAAAAGAGCGATTCCTGCCGTTAACTACTTTTTCTTAAACGTGGAAAGTTGCCTACTCCACAAGCAGTGGTTTTGTTTTTTAGAGGGGGTTTGTATTTCTGTCTACTGTCTACACAAAACTGGGTTCTGCTGGAAGTTTGACCAGAAGGAGCAGACACACAAAACAATCGAAAATAATAAACAAAAGCAGTTTTCTTAAATAGCTAACTTTTTTGCCAACTGGAAAAATAACTTTAGTGTGACTGCATTGTTTTACAACTATAGGATTAAATTGGATTTCGTATAAATAAACTTGAATGTGTTTATATCGTTCAAGTTGACTATATATTCCTGTATATAAAAACTGCTTCTTTGTACATTGTAATGATACAACATTTGTTGAGAACTGGTGCCTCTGCCTTTGATGTCGATGCCCATAAATGTCAAGGGCAAGGAAAAATTAAAAATTTGTCATTTTTCATATTCCCAGACAGGCTTCCAATTCTACAAGTTTGTGTGCTGTGATTGTTTGTTTCAAACAAAATATAGAGGAACAAAAGGACATAAAATAATACAATATGTACATTTTTTATGAATTTGGACAAAGATAAGTATTATTTTTTTATTTACCATGTATGATGATTTATATTTCTATGGATTTTACTTTTCAACAGTTTATTTCTCTATATTTTGTTTTGTTTGTAAAATATGGAAGAGGGTGTCTGGAATAAAGGTGCATTTACTTATTTATTTATTTGCTCACCTTTAGCATCAGGAACATGAAAAATAAAACTAAACCACAATTCTGTTAATCTTGTAATGTTATAGGCAAAAGATGTACGAAGATGCTAAAATTATGTTCTCTTCCATTAGAAAGATATATTTCTGAATTGTAATGGAAATTTCCTCTTCTAATCCACTTATGTCACTGAAATAATTAATTTCTTTCTGTTTTATGTGAACTGAAAAGAGAAATGGATACAGTTATCTGGCTCTTTTCTAATTATACAGAGCACTTAAAAAACTTTGTTTATTTGCACGCATATTCACACACTTATTTGCAGAGCGATGATTACTATAGGAAGGTCCAAGATGAGATCAAAATGACAACTTCATTACTATTTTTCCCTTCCAATTTGTGGTACAGTACTGATAGATTAAAAAGTATGTATTACATAAACCAGTGAACACAATATGTAGTCTTTTTAACTACACAGTAAATAATTCACAACATGTGCTCTGATTATACATATATATCAAACACTTAAAGGTGCTCGTGTTAAAAAAAAAGTATTGTTAAAAAAGATTTAAACCCTGCCAGATTTAGAGCCATGGAGGGCAGCCATCTGCATTGGCTGGTTTGGATCACCATGAGAATGGCACACACCCAGCAAACAGCAAAATACAATAAAACCTGAGTAGCTGTATCAGTTATCACACAACAGAAACACCCATTACGAGTCAGTTACTGGCTGTTATTGATGGGAAAATTATGGTCATATGGTTCATTCTGAGGCTGGTCCAAAAGAACAGAAAAAGGATTCTAGCTGAGAACAAAGGTTTGACATGGTTTGTAGGGTCTTAGCTATATGTAACTTATGTAACCAGAGCTACAGTGCTTTGCAATATTAGACAAACAGAATGAAACACATATATTGTAAAATGAAAGGAACAAGGTACATAGTGAATGTGTATTCAGCCTCTTTTACTCTGATACCCCTAAATAAAATCCAGTGGAACCAAATACCTTCAGAAGTCAGCTAATTAGTAAAGTCAACCTGTGTGTCATTTAATCTCAGTATAAATAGAGCTGTTCTGAGAAGTCCACAGAGGTTTGTTATCAAATATTAATGAATCGACAGCATCATGAGGACAAAAGGAACACAGCGGAGGTAAGGCAGAGGGTTGTGGAAAGTTTGGGTCCAAAGATAAAGCTTTGAACCCAAACTTTGAACATCTCACAGAGCACTGTTCAATCCATCATCTGAATATGAAAAGAGTATGGCAGACCTACCAAGACATTGGCTGTCCACCAAAACTGACAGGATGGACAAGGAGAGCGATAATCTGAAAAACAGCAAATGGCCAGTGTAACTTCAGATGAGCTGCAGAGATCTGCAGCTCAGATGGGAGAACCTGGTGATAATTGGTCATACACTGCACAAATCTGGCAATATGGAAAGGTGGCAAGAATAAAGCCATTTTCAAAAGCTCAAAAACAACATTATTTTACTAAATGGAAATTTAAAACACAACTATTGAAAAAGAAAAACTTGAATTTATTTAGTTGCAGGTCTACTATTAAAATGCAGCACAAAGCAACCATTGGGAATGACAGGTAGGCATTTCCACTGTCCCTATTACAAAGAAAGGGTGACATTTGAAACTCTCTTGCAGACATGGACACTTCTTTTTGTTGGGAGCACCAAATCTCAATACAAGATGCTCACCACCAATTTTAGTTAAGATTACATTGTTTTGACTCCTTAATTAATGCGCAATCCTTTGAAACCTTCTATTAATATTATTAATAAGCTTTTTCATCACCAGAACAGTAAGACCCAGCGCCAGGGAGATCCAAGGAGAGAGCAATAAAAATGTAAGTTTCAAACATGAGTTTGTAAAGATAAAAGCTGTGTCCAAGGCTTATAAATTAGGAGGAAGTAACTGGAACTGTAGAGCTATTAGCACTGATTAATATTGTAGGGAAACCAGAGCCAACAAGCTGTTTCAGAAATAGAACAGTCAAAATGTCTGAGGGACCTGATGAAGGCTTAGTGCCCCTTAAGTGGCACAGAGACACAGCTTCTAAATTGTCCCAGCAGAGATGGGGCAACATAACTTGGAGAGTGGCTTCCATTAACTGGATGAATGGTGTCTCTGAACAATAATTTTGCTGATGAAAACGAACAAAAAAAAGTCCCCATAGTCACTGGATTTAGCTGCAATAAATGGGCTGGATGGTAGGCTATTTACAGAGGTGACTGCCATAAAAAAGGTTTTTTAATGTTTTTGTTAAATTAAAACTGTAGTTTTCTCTATTCCCAAATTTCTTCCTAGTGTCTTTTTAAAAACCTATACCAATGATTACCCCAGACAATGAAACTCTTTCTGTGTTTTTCGTGTCCCTGGCTGATACCACAGACTCAAGCTTTAAATGTCAGTTTCCAGAAGCTGCTGTCTATCTGTACATGTTCTCACACATATACAGTTCTAGAAATCCTACTCTTCAAATTTAATGAGTCTAAAATGACTTTTCAATCCTCCTGAAAAATAGGTTTTTTTTTGTTTTGATCTCTGAAGAGATCCCTGCTGCTGTCTCCCCTTTCTTTCATTAAGAGTTTCACAATTCTGATGTTGTTGTTTCACACAGATCTCCTGTTTCTTCACAAATCCATCTTATTCAATCTGGTAAAAAAAAAAAAAAAAAAACGTGAAACAGGAGGATAGCAGATTTAACGCAATTTAACAAATCTGCTTTGCCTTTTCAATGTGAGCATGTGCATTTTTTGGTGTCATATTCTCAGTTGCCTTTTAAATAATGATCCTAAACACTATTTACAGAGCTTACAGACATTTAAAGAGATGTTCTTAGGCTTTTTCCATTTCTAACGTTTGAGAAACTTAATATACCATTTGGTGGTCTAAGGCATTGGCTAGCAAAGTTGGGGTCACAACTGTAGTGGGGGTCTTGAGATTGTCTTCATAAACAAACCAAGTAACAAATATTATGGGAAAAGCAAATTTATGGTATAAATAGTTTAACTGAAATAGAAACAGAAACAAAAAAAGTGCTTACAAATTGCTTAAACCATTGGTAGTTATTGCTGTTTGTGTTGTTATCAGACCCCTGTTTAATTGACTTAACTAATAGCGGTGGTCATAATTCTCTTCTACTGTTAGTTTATAGGTTGAAAGTTGAAAAGTTTGAGAACCCACAGGTCTAAGGTATTGACCATGGGTGCAACTGGACTTATGCAACTGGGTCTAGGCATATGCTAGTTAGGACAGACAGGTCTCACAGGGTTTCAGTTCCGTTGAGCCCACACCAAGCTCTTGGCCACTGCAAAGATGCCTCACTTTTAGAATTGGATTCACTGTGTGCAGACGGGGCCTCCTACAGCATAACTGTTCTTTCTCAAGAGCAACCAACCTTGTACACATTTTTGTCATTACCACTGATTGTTCAGGTGCTTAACAAAATTACTATAGGCAATTGCTACAGGGTCCTGTTGATTGCCCTAACAGCTCTCCTGTGCCTTTTGGACAGTCAGCCATTGCTTTGTTAGCAAGATTGGATTACTTCTATAAGCCTGGGGTTAGATTTGGTATTCCAGGTCAGTAAGTCTGCAGTTGTGGGACTTGTTACTTCAAAGCCGTAGAGAGTTATATAAAACTGTGTGGCATACCATTTGTGGTGCTAAGGCTCAGTGTACTCATGCTAGCGACTTTAAAAATGGAGAATATTTTCATACTGGTATATGACGAACATTTAAACCAAACTTGAACCCAGCATTGGCTTAATTCAGTCTCTTTGACTGCTGGAAGAGCCTCTAGTACCCAGAACATATGTTGAACTATTTCCTGCTTTCATTGTAGCATTGTGGCTGTTTTTTCTTAGAAGACACCCCTCGTGTCAAAGTTCATAAAGGGAGCATTCCACCTGTGGCTGGGTTAGATGCGGATTATTGGATCCTTTTTATGGTCTTCCCTTTGTACTGTGCACACATGGTTTCATGTTCACAATTGTTTGTTTGTTACAGAAGAGACAAACAGGGATCACCTGGGTCAAAGCAATGTCCATCATACTTGGTGACTAACATTATTTCTCATGCCTGTCATCTTTGGTATTGTGGCACATTCCACCAGAGTTATAGCTGCATAATGAGCTGCCCTGAAAAGGGTGTTTTCATTGTTTTATTGATTTTATTTCTGCTTTAACTGTTATTATTGTTCTCTTTCCTTGTTTTCTGTTTTAAATGTTCCTTGATTTTACATGTACATCATTTTGTTGCAGCTGTGGTTGTTTTGAAGTGCTTTATAAAGTAAGTAAGTAAGTAAGTAAGTAAGTAAGTCTGTTACTGAACTACGTATGTGATGCTGGATCAAGGAACGTACCGTGTTATTAAAAAAAGAAAAAAACAATTACTGGATAAAATTTTTTATTTATTTTTTTCTCTTTTCTCTTTTTATATGTCGTGTTGTTGTTGTTTTCTTGTGGACCATGAGTCTGTTGAATAAAGTAATCAATCAAATGTGTTATGGCCAAAATGTCAAGCCAAGCCTTCCAAGGTCAGTCACATGACTTTGTTTTTTTTTAGGTCTCGAGGTTAGGTGAGGAATGATATAGTTTGAGGTGAAGGATCGTGGTGAATGTTTATTGTTATGTTTTAAAGATCCAGATTTCTAAACAGTGGTGACTCTAGCATGAATGGCACCTTGGGCAAGCCCCTCCTTATGCCCCACACACATCATTAGCCTCATAGCATAATTGCATAAGTCATATTTTTGCGTACTGCTACAACATCAATAAAAACTATAATGTTCTTGCTTAAAAATGTGTTTTCCTACAGTTTTCTTGTTTTCCAAAAACATTCAGCTAGGACTTAGGCAATTATGCTATGAGGCTAACATGTAAACACGTTTTTCCTAACTAAACCCGTTCTGCACAAAAAGGAAAATGGTTTTATGATGTAACTTATCAGAAACATCAAGAACAAATATATATTTACTTATCCAAATTTTATGCTAAATTAGATACATCTAATTATTTTGTTGAGGTCTGACCAGCTCAGACATTAAGATTTTTTAATTACAGATGGTTAAATGCAGTGAAGATTTCTTAAAAACAGAACAGAACCCCCCCTGAAGTTATTCAGGGTTCAACTGACAGAAAACCTTTTTCATTGTGTCAACCGACCACCATCACCAGGCTTTACAACCTCGGGCAAAAAGCCATATCCGTCATTTCGAAAACTGCGACTGCTTCTTGTAGTACTGGAGACAAAATACAGCTTGTAAACAGAGAAATGTGTATTGATATCTGCATGACAACCAATGTGTTTGATAGAACTTCATTATGCAAAATAAATTTCTATCATTTTTATCTGTTCTAAAGTTAAAAGTGGACACATTACAAATGTTGAATGACATGAAATTTAAAAATGCTTTGCTCATGTAGCAGTTTTTGATTTATTGTATCATTTACTGTAATACAATTCAGAAAATCTGGAATCACATTGTTATATGTGCTGTCATAGACAGTAATTTACTATTAACAAAACAGGATACAATTACAGATTAATATCTGGTTTTGTACCCCACGTGTCGCCACAGAATCATAGAAACAGACAATGCTTTCAGTGCAGTGAAAAGGTTCATCCATCTCATAGGAACATTAGAAGATGACCTCCAGTCTGGACCTTAAAGATTACAGCATGGTGAAAAAGATTCGACTTGACTGGTTTCGGACTCTCACCTTTCAGACTCCAGGTCTGCTGTACTGCAGCTTTATTACTTTCTACTAACAGATTTAAAACACTTACATCAGATAGTATTCTGTAAGGAATGTTCACAAAGCCAGTGTATCAAACTTTAACTGAAACTGATGTTGATTATCAACATTGACAAGTCAGGCCCCTCATTGATGAATCTGAAATTTTTCTGTTTAATGGATGGAATAGCCTGAATAAATCATGTCTGAATACTATTCAGTTGTGGGGAGACCTAATTATCGGGTGAGTGAGTTAATTTAGGTAGTAATTTGTTATTCCTCATTACGATCTATATGAAGTTTCTTTTGATTAGGAAATAAAATATGTTTATGTTTATTATTATATGTTTATTCTAGAATTGCGCCGCTCAAGGTGGCAGCAGGTTGGAGTAGCTCTGTTACTTTTGATTCTGATTTATTCTTTTTTGGAACTATTCCTCTTATGGTGGATACAGTTGATTTTTTTTGGACGACTGTCCATTCCGGTGTCGGATGCTGTGCAGCTTGGAGAGTTTTTCTTAATACTTTCTATTTTTGGACATTTGTTATGATGCATTGCCATGGCAACAGGGTTGTTTCTTACAACCGGCAGCAGCTGATTAATATCTCAAAAGCTCAAATAATACTTCAACTACAACCCCAAATCCCTGATGAGTTGAAAAGGAGACGCCGTGGATGCAGAGCAGGAGCTAAGAGAAAAGAGAGAAGGAGGAAGTTCAAACCATCTCGTCCGTAGATTATGATGGGCAATGTGAGATCGTTGGGAAACAAGTTGGATGAACTCCAAGCCCTACAAAGGACCCAGCCAGAGTACCGGG
>JAHUTJ010018690.1:0-13560 GCA_036250325.1 Characodon lateralis
GAAGCACTGATCCAGGAGTCCTTTCTATGGGAAGGAAAAGTAAATGTTAATGGATGTAGCTCCTTTAGTCGTTTCACCTAGAAAGAAAGAACAGATAAACTCTGAGCCAGTTTTCAAGGTTAGAGTCCGGAAGGATTATTAATTGTTATTACTCCCAATGATTATTACTGTCATTTGATTTGTTTTCCTGTGATTTTCTGTATAATTTTGATGTTTTTCCTCATGTACAGCGCTTTGAGTGCCTTGTTGTTGAAAAGCGATGCATAAATAAACTTGACTTTACTTGACTCAAAGTGCAACATTAAGCTAGTTTTGCTGAACAGGCTACGTTAGCGTTTTCACTCTTCACCACCAGTGTTTGTCTCACCTGCTTCCTTACGAACAAATATTCATTTACAGCTCTGTGCTGCATCAGTGGCCAGAGCTTTGTTTTATCCTCTCCCCCTCTGCTCCTCTTCAGCTGTCTTTATCTGGACCAGGCCAGCGGGTAATATCCCGGTTCTCCCAATG
This sequence comes from Characodon lateralis, assembly GCA_036250325.1. NCBI lineage: Eukaryota > Metazoa > Chordata > Actinopteri > Cyprinodontiformes > Goodeidae > Characodon > Characodon lateralis. The sequence continues at coordinate 511 of JAHUTJ010018690.1, forward strand.
CCAGTCCACCGCCATCTCTGTGACTGGAGGCACATTAACCCTCTAATATATCACTTAACCAACAATCACAATTATTCAGCCTTAGCTGTTGTAGCACAGCAGGTATACCTGTCAACATTATAAAGCACAGTTCCCACACTGGTTATAGGGTTATGTTTAGAGAGAGTTCATATTTCTATGTATCACAACCTAAGCTTTAATTTGAGCCATATTTTCAAAAAACGAATGAGAAATAAAGGCGCTACGACTGTTTTTGAGACAGATGATCTCCCCACATCAGAACAGCATGGCTTTGTTGACATGACTCAGTGAATAGTAATAGCGCTTGCGTGCACACGTCACTGTAGGGGCTAATAGGCGATCGTCCAACCCAGTGATATAAATCAATGGTTTGTAAGTTGGCACAGAGGGACCATTTGCTGTTAGAACTGGGTTTCAGTCAGAGAATAACATTTCAGAGGCAATAAAACAACAACCTGAACCAAGAACTGATGGAACTGCATCGCATCATAGATTGACATGGTTGATCCGTCTGCAGCAGAAGCTGAACTTACAATTAAATTTAACCCATTAAATGTACATGCAAGACAGCATCTGTAATTTCCCCACTATTCCTGCAAGTAAACATGATTGTATTTAGGAGCGGTGGGGAAAAAAGCTGAGTCAGCTCAGTTAACAGCTCAGAGAAAACTCACGAGCTCAGGGTAAAATGTCTTCTTAAAAACTACCACACTACATCTGACTTGTCGTGTCTAAAATGCAGATTTGTCCAGTTTAAGGCACCTTAATTTAAAAATGTGTTTTAAATCTTTCACCCTGCTCATTTATTCTTGTTAAAATGGTGCAGAAAAGTTTCATGCAGACAGTAAATCATTTATCTGAACAAGCTTTTCTGTTGCCATCTTTTACCATCACATGAACAGTTTATCGGTCCCTGAGCAGTATACTCCACAGTAGCAACTTTATTATAGTTGTATGTCTACGTTGTTCTACTTCAGTGTCACTAACAGGCCAGAAAAAAAACTTTCATGAGCCCATCTAACAGCAGATAGATTCCCTGTGAGGTCCAGAGTGCTGTCGGAGCAGCCTACCTGTTCTGCTGTCTGCAGTCCAAGAAGTGGCATCGACCTTTCGGCTCAGAATAACTCAACTGCAGGACAGCACTCCGTCAGCCAATCAGAGAGCAGGGGGAGGAGCCAACAGCTAGCCGAGCCCATCAGTTTATAGGCAGAGAAACCCCCTCGGTCTAGTTGAAGTTCATGTGGTTATCTCTGCCAGGGTCTGTTTGCAGACTGTTTTTGTCACATGTACCTTGATGGGATGTCACGTTTGGAAAAACTTATTTTAAAAACTTTGTGTAACAAAGTCCTACATCCTCGCTCTGTTGTGTACCAGGAAGAAATAAGAAAACTTCCTGAATCCAACCTAAAACAACCTTTTAGGATTTGTTTATTTAGCAACAATCAGTCAGCAGAGCTTTGTGAGAATCCAGTCTTCGGCTGACCATTCTTGTCTTTCTGCAAAACTCCAGTCTGTCCTTGATGGGTTTCTTGGACAGATGTGGCGTCTCTACTGCCCATCTTGTCTTCTCCATGTGTGAGGAGATGTACCCACCCACTACTGCCAGTGTTTAGCAGGCTTTGGACTGGTGACAAATGCCCTTTTCAGTAGAGAACATCCTAAAACCTGCTGGACCTTCTTGGAAGTCCTTCAAGAAGGATTTCAGCAGCTATATTGTCAACAGCCGTTTCCTCATAAACAGTTTACTGTAATTAAATGTCCTGAAAATTATTACTGTAAGATATTCAGTCATGCCTAAAATACTCCAGATACATTCAGTGGTCCAAATGTAACTAAAGTTGTTGTTTGATCGTCAACATGTTGTTAAACTCGGACCAAACTGCAGGCAGGCCTCCCCAGCTTCTCCACCGCCTAGTTTTGGAGGTGGTCTCTGATGAAGCCAACTCTATGTACCTGAGCGCAGACTTACTGGAGGACAGAGTTTGGTCCCTGGGATCATATTATGGGATTGGCACTGGATGCAGAATCTCGCCTTGTTTCTCCACTGATGAAGATGAGACTATGGCGGCCTCTCATTCAGAGACGTAACAGGAAAGCTTTAATCGGATCACGAGGCGTAGAGAAAACAGATTTCAGCCTGGATTCTGAAACGACCAAACTGTTGGACAGACGGGGTTTTGATCCAACAAAGATCTGCCTAGTGAAACCTTGCATTGAGTAGAAGATCAGCTGATGGAGGAGGCCTCTGTAGTGCTTTCTGTTCTTCTTGCTCGTGCTTCTTCAAAACAGGACGTTTAGACACTGTTCTGCTGCTGGAGAAAATGTTCTCGGGCCTCCACTCATTTCGTTTTCCTCATTCCTTAATGTCCTGTCACGGCCAGATGAAAGGACTCGGACTTGGTGAGAAGGAAAAACTCTGGAAGAAAACTTGAAGAATTTTTAATCATGGTTGCTTTAAGGAATGAAATAAGACGACTGGTTTCCGTCTAGAAACAACTCACACTGACCCCATATTTTATCATGAAATATATCATTCCTGTAGTGCAGAGGGACATTTTTGGGGTGTTTGTGATTTATTGACTTTAATGTTGACATTCTAGATTTCATTTTAATGTAATAATGGAACAAACCCAGACAGTAGTTCTGCTGGTTAAAGAAAATATATGAATAAATAAATCCATGAAAACTTTAACCCAGAAGCTCAGATCATAAGGTAATTACAAGGATCACCTTAAGGAAATGGCTTAATTAAAGTAAATCCTAAAAAAATGACGTTTGAATGCCCAACAGTGGGGTTCTGTTTGGGTAGAGGGTTCTAAGTCTGCTCTGTTCATGAAACTTTCAGACTGTGGTGGTTTGATGAGAGGCGTGGGACCAGTTTGTAACCTTGATCCAAACCATTAATCTGTGGAGCATCTCATGGCATTAGCATAGAACTGTTAAAAAGTGTCTAAAAGGTCCCGTTGGGTCCACAAAGGGTTAAACAGAACTCCTTATTAATGTGTTTTAGATCATACTGTAAATAGATGAGGTTCGTAAACCAAGTCGTCATTAACGTTACACCAGGACTTTTAAGTCTTAAAGTTGACTTTTATTGTGAAAGAATCAGACAGGAAGCCAGCGCTCAGTTTGTAATAAATGACAGTTTATTATAAACATTACAATCTGTTAAAGAGCTCATCAGCTGTCATCATGTGCTCTCCAGAGTTTAGAAAAGAGAAAACTGCACGTACACGCACGCCACTCACTCCAGAAGAAACCACAGACATACTGTAAAAAGAGGAAGCTAGTGAGGAAGAGGAGGAGGAAGGATGGACACGCAGGTTCAAACAGTCGGGATCTCAGCCGCTCAGCGGGAAGCAGAAGAAGCTGTGGTGGCTGTTTTCACCATTATTATTCCGTCTTTTTCCAGATTCGTCCTGCTTTACATAAAATCTGCTGATCTATAACCTAATTAGCACTTCACTCTGCAGCGCCCCCTGCTGTAAGGAACTAAAATCTCCAAATTGACTAATTATAAACAACTTGGAAAAGCACATAAACTGTGGTGTAGATAAGCAAAAACAGGAGACCTTGCATGATGGGTAGTAAAGATAAACGTCAGATGAAATAAACCGAAGGTTCAGATATTTTCTGGTTTGGGTTTTCAAACGGGTTGAGAATATTGTTGGTTTTCCTGCTCATCTGCTGGGTTTAAACGAACTTTCAAATAATCACTTAACATTTTTACACAACATTTTGTAGACGATTTTAGCTTTGAAACTACAGGCTGCATGTGTAATTTATTTGGTATCTTTCCATTGCTGAAATATTTGGTAAAAGCAAATTTCTGCCTCACTCTGCAACAAGCTGCTTTCTAGTCTTCTGGATAAAATCAAATGATGACATATAATGATATTCTTCCACAAACAAATAAAAATAATATATTTACTCCTAGTCTGTCCAGCAAATAAGCCTTAAATAATAATTTGCAAAAAGTATTTATTTAAATAATAAAGTCATCATCGCCTTTGATGGCTAAAAGTTGTAAAGATGATCTCTAAACCATTTGATTTTCTGTTGGTTTTATGTTTTTAAGTTTAGATTACATAGATTCCAGGAGAAAAACAGATTTACAGCATCTACTGTGTGAAAATATATTTCTTATCCTGTCTGAGGATTTGTAGCTTGGTTTTATAAAAACAGATCGGTTCTGAAAAGAGTTAAAAGGTTCAGATTGAAGCTGTGTCTCAATCAGTCATTTCTGTATTCAATTACATTTTTATTGGTCTTATATAATAAAATTTTCTGAGGAACCCCCTTTTGGGTTTTTAACTAGCTGTGGGCCATAATCATGGCAATTAACAAGAATAAACTCTTTAAATCACCCTGTGGATAATTAATCTATATAAGAAGACTTTAGTTCTTTAATTAGAATTTCTTAAACAAATTAACCATTAAGTGATATTCTGATTTATTAAAACGTGTGTCATTACTTACAATTACCTTACAATTCTCTGCTTCCTGGGTTTATTTTTATCAAACTCTTTAACTAAACATTGAGAAAAATGTTGAACTGACCTTTAACTCATGACAGCTCACACCTGATGGACCAGAACTTTACCGCTGACCCATCTCGTCTGTTTATGTGACAACAGATATTATAATGGCTAAATACTCTAATATAATGTGCTGATCTTAGACTGTTTTTATAAAACTTTCACTTTGTACAACTTTGGGATCACGATTGTAGCTCGGCAGGTTTCAAGAGGACTGAGATGTGTTGTCATGGTAACAGGCACTGAGCGATTGATTGTGCTTTGGGTGGGTGGGGGGTTACTGGGTCCCTCTAAGCTGGTTCCAGTTCTGGTTGTAAGACCAGCACCAAAAACTTCTGATTCGTAGCAAAGAACCTGGAGCAGCAGCATGTTCCTCGACTGAATACTGACACTGAAATACTGTTCAGCATATTTTTAACTAAATTTACAAACGGTTCAGCTTCTGACAAACGTTTTTACTGGACTTACAAGGTTCCTTCTGTGTGGAAAAATCTAGAATTGTATTAATTTTTTTCAGGTCCAGATGAGTTTGGATTTTTCTCCCTGTCGTGTTTTCAGGAAGATGACAACACTGGGTTCTTAAATTTATCCATTTGTTGTTGATTTTATCCATGTTTTTACTTGTCCTAAATATCCTGGTGGCATTCTGGTCTAATTGCACTGAGACTAAACCACAAACCTAATATATGGAAGCAATGAGCTCTCTGAGAAAATATCCCCCTGGCTAACCTGCAAAACAATTGTGCTCCTGAAACCGTCTACTGGCTCAGATTTGTAAGTTTGGAGGTCGAGCTTTGGCTCCTGATGCGCCGCCCAAAGAAGGTCCAGGGAGCCCCTTCTATTTTAGTTTTGGTTTTCTGGGTAACATGGATGGATGGATGATAGAGGGAACATGTATCAGAAGATAAGCTTAAACAACTATTGGACTCTGGTGGTCTAACCCAGTTCAGGAGCCACCACTGGGACCAGTTTGGTAGAAAGGCGTACTGTTTCTTTAAGAGCTTTTGTTTACGACTTGATCAGGTTTGGCCATAAAGTGCAACAAGCATTAAGTAGCTATACAACAGGAACTGAACTAATTTATTTAGCTTTATTACAGCAGCTGAGATGTTTCCATCAGAAGCTTGAACTGATGATGAAGTTCAAGCTGAAAGATGACAGGAAAATCTAGAGAATGTAAAGGAATGTGGACTGGATCAGAACCTTACTACAGAACTGTAGTTTTACTGTGTTCTTAAAATTTAATACCAGTATTTTAACATTTCACCGCAGCTTTCTGCTGAAATGAGACACGACATATTTATACTTAAATCTAATTATATACACAATATAATGTATTAATATAGCTCTATTAAATATTCATTTAGGTAATGTACTGTTCCTGAATACGGGCTGAAATGATTGAAATGTTTTTAGTGTGGTTCAGTTTGTTCATGCAGCAGCACCTGTTTAATGATAGTTTGTATTATAATAAAATATATTAATCTGCACTGCATCATAAACCTGTTAATATACGGTTCTTCAGAACTGTCCTGTAAACGTGTGCCGTTTTCTTTAGAAGTTGTTGCTGAATTGTAGTTAAATTTTCCTCTTTTGGCTCAGAAATCTTCCCTGTGCAGGTTTATAAAAAGCATATAAACATCTGAATATAATGGGGCTCCTGTTTTACTGGAGGCAACTCCACGTATGGCAGGGAACATCATCCCTTATATGGCAAGGGAGGAAACTCCTTTTATGGCCTGTTCCTGTGAGACCTTTGTCAGGACGTTATGGCCTCGTTTAATCGATTAGGTTCTGGCTGATTGGAGTGAGGAAGATGCATGAAGAGGAGGAGGAAGGTATAGTCTGTACAGATGGCTTTAAACAGATAGCACCGTGTACAGTAAGCCCTCAGTAAGCAGGTTAAAAACCAAGAAATCGGAGCTCTGCAGCAGCTCTCCCTGAAACACACCTACACGTCGGCACGAAGTCACACTCATCGACAAATCATTATGAACTCCAAAATATCTGCTGGAAATTCAACTCATTGTCAAATCATAACTAAAAATCTGTTTCCAGACTACTAAAAGCTCTGTACGGCATCACCACCACGCTATTATTATTATTATTACTTATTGATTAATTCTAAATGATCTCCATTAACACATGAATTCATGTCTGAAGTAACACAAAAGCTTTATGAGTGATATTGGGGGGGGGGGGGGGGGGTCACACAATCTTTCTGAAAAGGAAAAAAAAAAAAAATTGATAACCAGTTTTTCAAAAAGTCCCAGAAGGTCCTGGATCATCCAGATAAACCTGGCTAGGAGGAGAACCCGTCTCATTAATCAGCTCATTGATCAGCGCCTCTTCGCCTGTTGTGACTAGCAGTAGAGCTCTGCGTCCAGCTCATGTTAAACTGTTTTGTAAAATCTTACTAGTTTTATTCTGACAAGTCTCTTAATTAGACTCTGGAACTCAGTTACCACGAAAACAGTTGGTTTCATATTATACATTTTATTATAAATTTGTTTTTATAAATAAAGTCGTCATTGAGATGATGCAGTTAAATAAATCAGTTTTAGACCTAAAAGGTTCTGAGACTTCTTGTTTGCTAGTTAACGGAAAAAATCACCTTTTAGGTTTTTATAATTAAATGCTTAGACAAACGTGAAGAATCTGGGAACTGCAGTTGTTAGTTGTATAAAGAAGCCATATTTGGAGTCATTTTGGTATAATCATAATTTTTAGCACATGACCATGAATGGGAAATAATGTTACATCTTATTGTCATCATCATTTTGCCTGTAAAGTTCTGAATTTTATGATTTCAACCTTTTTTGATGTGAGAAACAATCGTGTAAATAAGTACCTGAACATGTCAATGTTTTTCTCAGTAAATATACGAGATATATAGATTTTTGTGGACTAGTGGTTTTTATTTGCAGTAATCAGAAAGGAAATTGGGCTTTTGACATGAAATTCACACCAGATGGATGTTGGTAGCAACCCAAATAATCCTCATATATATATATATATAAACCAAATTGAGCAGATCTATAAATTTTGTGTTGAATATATTCTCACCAGGTTTTAAAGAGCAGAAAGCCAGGAAAATAGCTAAAATCTGTCTGTTAAGAAAGCAGTCCTGCTCTCAGTGCAAATATTAACTGGTTTAAAGCTGACTATAAAAGACTTCCAATTACCAGGGCTTTGCATCTCATTGTGGGTAAATGCAAATAGCTTTCTCAAGACTTTTTTACAACCTTTTTGTTGCAAAACATACAGATGGTGCTGGTTATAGACATATTTTTTCAGGCAGGGGCTCTGCACAAGGTTTCTGTCAGAGGAGCCAAAAGAATAATCAGAAGAGTTGTCCAAGAGCCCAGAACCACTCACAGAGAGCCTCAGAAAGACCTGGAATCAGCAGATCTCAACCACCATGGCCTCTGTGCACACTCACTGCACAAGACTCCACGGCTGAAGGAAAAACATGTTGCTTGTTTAATATTTGCTGCAGAACTTTTGGACAAACCAATAGAGTACTGAGAGAATTTAGTCTGGTCAGATGAGACCAAAGTTGAACTAATAGGAAATCTTTGCACATGTTTCGAGGAGCAAGGATGCTGCACATCACCCCAAAAACAACACAACCTTGAAGGCTGGAGGTGAAATATTATGAATGGAGGAATGTACCGGAATATTCTTACTAAGAATGTGAAGAGGAAAACAGGCTGGATTTTTCAGCAAGGCAATGATTTCAGACACAAAAAGTAAAGCTCCTAGATTAGCCCAACAAATCACTAGACCTGAATCCAATTGAAAATCTCTGGAAAGTACTGAGCACATAGAAGAGGCCCTAAGAACCTTCTAAATCTAGAGGAATGGGTCAAAATCAGACCCAAGCATTGCCTGGTGTGATTTTGACCCCCCCATCTTCAAGACGTGTTGAAGATGTAACTACCAATAATGGCTTTTGTACTCTGCAATACATTTTTTACAGATTTAGATTTTGTTCAACGTTTATTCCTTGACTCGGGAAATATATCGAATAATTTAATGATTTGTTTTTGTGGGAATGTCTCGGGTAATATCCAACATCTGAAGTGAATTTCAGCCAACAGGGCTCTAAATTTAATGGTTTGACATGTAAGTAGAAGCTGAACCCAGAGGTTAGTGCTACCAGTCGTGATGCGTTGATTTAAAGAGCTGATGGAATGAAACGTTTCAGAAATCTGGGCGTCAACGAAAGGGAAGATTCTGTAATGGCTAAGATATTTGACTAAAGAGATGGGCTGGGGTCTGACCTGAGGTCAGGGGTCATGAGGTCAGAGTTCTGGATGCCTAGAGGTGATTGGTCGGAGGTGAGGGGTCAAGTGGAGCTGTCCAGCAACTGTCTGAGAGCCCTCTCGATGTTGATCCGGTGTCCCAGTCTGGTGACACCCAGCTCCACATAGTCCTCCTTGGTGAGGGCAGGAAGGTGGGAGCCTTCGATCTCATGCTCCTGGAAGCGCTGGCGGTGTTCGGCCAGGCCCATGCTCTCCAGCCAGTCGCCCACATCGTATTTATTCCACAGGTTGAGGGGCCGCTGCCTCCAGGGCCGAAGGGCCAACAGCGGCCCGCTGAGGACCGGGGAGGGGCAGGGGGAGGCATGGGGCGAGGGCGAAGGAGAGCGGGATCTGGTTCGTGCACTGGCGCTTCTCATAACAAAACGAACCTCCTTCGGTTCCGATGGCAGGCTGAGACTTGAAGACTTTAGGATGGTCAGACCTCGACCCGAGCTCAGATCGGGCCGTTCGGAGCAGGGAGCAGGGGAGGAGCCGAGCCCCATAGATCGCTCTGAGGGGGAGGGAGAAGGTGATGGGCTCCGGCGGGTGACGGGATAGCGACTTCCTGGTCGAACTGTGTAGCTGGCGCCGTATCCTCGCTGGGAGATGGTGTGAAGTTCACCAAGGCTGGAGAACAACCTGCAGGACATCAAACAGGAAGTTACTCAAACAGCTGCAGGTTTCATTCAACGGTGCACCTAACATTTCTCCTCTTTTCTCAGCAAAGATACAGATCTGATTTCAGTCAGGACAACAGGCAGGAGGCGGTGGCATGAAGGTCTTCCAATGAATTGTCAAAATACCCATTAAGGTAAAAGGTGCAGTTGCTGTAAGGCCAATAGGGCTTTTTCCAGTGATTATTGAGAAAGAAATAAAAAATCCTCAGCATGTCGTTTTTAAATAATCTGTATATCAAACTCCTTTTACATTCTTTTAGTTTTTGGCAGACACATTTATTTTTTACTATAAATGAACTTTTTGGTTGAATGAAAAACGATAGTAAATTTAAATCAGCCAGGAGTAAGAATCATTTTGGGCTCAGCTGTGCAGTCTTAATACTGAAAATCAGGGCTCTCCACTCTGAATCGCAGAGCAAGACCTCGGCTAACACTGTTGCAGTGAGAGGAGCTGCTGGTCACAATCAGCGAGGGTAAATGAAAGTTATGGGGAAAAACATTCTGGGTCTCGTAGATAGAAACACACCTAAAACATGCCCAGTTGGTACATTTGATGGTTCTGCTGGACACACTTTTGTTGAAACATCAGCCAAATTGCTCATGTTCACTTCATAAGCATCAGAATTTGCAGATACTACTCTACCAATCAGGTGATTTAAAGTGTTTTTTCACTCTTCTTTTTTTTTTGGCAGATAATTTAAATTAATGACTGTGTTCCTTCCTGGTAAATTTACAGTGTTGGTATCTTCTACACTTCTATAGCTATTGTACAGGTCCTGGATTTTTTTTGACCACAAGTGTGCTCATAGTCCTCGTAATACTCCATTTACTCTGGGTCGTTTTCCCTTTTGATGGAGAGGTTGAATGCTTTTCCACAAGTATTTTTTTTTTGAAGAAGTATGCATGGAATGGCCTCCACAGAGTATAATCTATGCTATCAAACTTGGTCAGTTACTTTGTCTTCTTCCAGTTTTTGCAGGCAGTCATTGAACTTCTTGGAAAACAGTCACAGCCTATTTACAAAAACTAATCCACTGAACAGAGGAGGCGGCCTCAGATTTAATCTTTCTAACACCTGCTCCTCAACGCTGATTTGTCTCCTCATTTGGTTTTTCAGCAATTCACATCTTGGGACGTGACCAAACAGCTTACATGACATGGTTAGGTTTGGATTGGCCGGCAACAACGACCCAAACATTGAGCTGAATAGAGTGTATGGCAAGTGTTGTTGTAATTTCCCCATTAGTGACCTAATGGCCCATTGGTGTGATTGTTCTGGCTACAGCTTTTAAGCCTGTTACTTCCAACCATGTAGCCCAGCTGCCTTCTAACTAAGGATCATCATGTCCTGGTTGACTGAGGTAAATGCATCAGTTTATTGTCGATGTAAAATATCAGTGCCTCGGTTTAAGTCGAATGTAAGGAAGTTATTCACCGTTTATCATCGATTTAAAAACATGATGTACTCTCTGTACATCGTGTCACATTCACTATGTAGGAGTCTAGTATCATGCATTTGAATGTACCTGGCACCCCCTACAGGTGACCTCCGGCCAGGATCCAGTGGACTTGGTTCCTCCCCCAGAGAGTGGCTGTCTTTGTTGAGCAGCTGGAGCCGATTAGCGAGATCAAGTCCCGACCCGGCCCGACCACTTAGCTCCAGGGCGGATGCCGAACGGGTTGTCAGATCAATTGCCGATCCGGAGCTTTGTCCTCCTAGTGCTGCTGGACGTCCTCCACCTTCCTCGGGGCTCAGACCACGACGCTCTTCGTCCCCGCCCCCCCACAGCTTTGACCTCCTCTGGAATAGGTAGCGTGGCTGCCGGCTGCTGCCGCTGGTGGGGGAAGAGCAGAGTGGGGAGGAGGGTGAAGAAGTGGAGGCAGCGGAGGGGAGGAGCTCGCTGTCCGATGATTGCTTTAGCAGCGGGTCCCGCAGCGCAGAGCGGCCCCGACCGATTGGTGACCGGAGGCGAGGTTTCAGAGCTGAAGGGGAGGTTGCGGCGGCTGAGGGAGATGGGTGAGTGGCAGGTGGGGAGGAAGGAGAGGTTGGAGCAGGAGGGGAAGCCAGCGTGATCGAGGGAGGGAGTGAACTGGGGGACAAGGAGCTGTCATGGAGACGCTCGTCACCTCCTTCTTCCTCATCTCCTCGTTTCCCAAGGGACTCCGGGCCACTCTCCCCTCCTCCCTCTCCTCCTCGCCGTGGCAACAGGGATAGGGAGGATGGGGGAGGAGGGGCAGGGGGGGTGGCGAAGCCAGGGGGAGGGGTCACCAGACCAATTCTGCGCAGCTCCTCCCTGGTTTCCTCATCGCTGGACGACAACAGGGCAGGTGGGAGGGTCACAGTATAAGCCCCGCCCTCCTCCTCAGAGCTGCCGACAGTAAGACTTCTCCGTCTGTCAATCAGAGCTGAGTGGCTCTCATTGGCCAGTGCTGGTAGAGGGGAGGGTCTCCATCGTTCAGGGGAGGGGGCAGCAGGTGACGTCACTCCACCCTCAGTCTCGGGTCGCTCCACCTGTCCGTCAGGAAACAGTGGTGGCGTGATTCGTTTATGCCTCAGCTCAGGGCTGGTTTGAGGAGTCGTATGTTTGGTTCGCTGCTCAGGGCTCGTCTGGGGAGAGATGCGCTTGGATCGTGGCTCAGGACTGCTCTGAGGAGTGGTGAATGGGGTGCGCTTGTGTCTGGTCTCTGGACTGGCTGCTGGGGTGGGAATAGGTGTAGTGGAGGCGGAGCTGTGTTTAATTCGGGGTTCTGGACTCGGCGTTCGGGCAGTGAGCGCTCGCTCTCTCGCAGCCAGAGCCAAGGCAAGTGGAGACGATGGATCTGAGGTCACAAAAGAGGTTGAGTAAGTTTAATCAGGGCTGGATTGACTATTTTTTTTTAAATCAAAATGTTGGTGATAAAAGAACTAAGCTGGATTGTTTTCTGTGCTTCCTGTTTGTCTTTTCTCTAACTCTTAAAAGTATCAATAATACCATTAATTTCCATCCTGTAATGTTTCATTCATCTTTTATATTTGAGGAGTGCATCTAGGCTTTGTCCTCAGTCCCCTTCTATGTTTTTGTTTGAATTTTCATGTTCGATAGATAGATAAAATGTTTCAAATTGGAGCCCTTCAGTACCTTAGATGCAAACAATTCTAAGTTTACCTGTAGGTGGCACTATTTTAAGAGTTTTACCTTTACTTCACAAGCAATATAACATTTCCATAACTGGTTTCCAGTAATCGTTTTTACTGTATTAGAACTTATGCTAAAGCTTTTGCTCACTAACTCTACCAAGGAATCAACCTTTACTTCAGCTAAAACCTCTACTTAACGCAAACTTTACAGAAACACATCAAATGAAACAAGATAGAAACATGTTCACATACATATATGTATGTATATACATATATGTATATACATATATATACATATATGTATATACATATATATACATATATGTATATACATATATGTATGTATATACATACATATATGTATATACATATATGTATGTATATACATA
>JAHUTJ010018691.1:0-13553 GCA_036250325.1 Characodon lateralis
CTCTGTTTACTTTAGTCATGATTATTCTAGTTTTCTTATTCCTCATTTGATTATTTATCTTTGTCTATAGGTTTGCTTGGTCTGTGTTTCTGTTCATTGTTTATTAGTTACTTTGCCCTTCCTCAGCCTTTGTATTTGTTTCACCTGTTCCTTCTGCTTCCCTGCCTCCTTGTCACACCTGTTCCCTGTTCCGTTGATTATCTGCCTTTGTTATCTCACAGTATCTCACAGTTGGTTTTGTGTCTTTGTTCAGTGCTGGTTCCTTGTGTTCGTCACACCTCGTTCTCGTCCATGATTATGCTTTGTTTTTTGCCATGTCTTGCCTTGGGAAACCGGCAGTGATTTTTGCTACGTTTTTTGACTTTGTAAATAAATCTTTGAATTACAAAGATGATCCTGCCAAGCTCTTGTCTGCACTTTTGTTTGCGGGGTCCGCCCGCAAACAACATCGTGACAGAAGGAACCAGCCAACAGGACCAAGTAGACAAAGCTAAAGAGCTGAGAAAGTGGATACGACAGCAGGAGGAGGAATTGAGGAAATTGCATGGTGAAGAGGTGGAGATATTACCTTCGCCCTTGTTGCTCCAGGAAATGGAGGAGGCTGGAATCAGCCTACCGACGCCGGAATCTCCATTTCTCATACCGGGTCGGGAGCGCTCCAGTTTACCTTCAACGTTCTCGGCCGCCTCCACCTCCTCGCTGCGCCACTGTCATCGCCGCGGTCCCTCCTCGTCACCCACAGCCACAGCGGTTCTTCCGGAGTCGCCTGTGGCGGCTCCTGCTGCAGCAGAGTTTCCCGCTGGGTTTGGTTCCCGTCCTGGTGGACATCGTCGCCATAAGGCAGTCGCCATTGGGGTTTTCCGGATGCGCGCCTCCTACCCATCCACAGAGGGTCCACAAGCCATGGTTTCCTCGCCGCTGTTTTCCCCTGGGTTGGGTGGTGGTCGCTCGGCGCCCTCTGCAGTTCTCCAGCTGCCGGTGCAGCCTCCAGCCCCGAATTGGATTCAAGCCAGGCTGGAGGACATGAAGAGGAAGTCCATGAAGAATCGTTGCTGTGGATTCGTGCTCCATCTAATGGATCACCCAGAGGATCTGGACCTGGTGCACTCTGTTCTTCAGGCCGAATTCATCGCGGAGGGATGGCACGACGCTCCAACTCCTCTTTCTGCTGGAGGTCCCTTCGACCCTTTTCTGGTGGCCGTAAAAGCAGCACAGAGCCCCAAGTATTCTGGACTCACAGCACGCAGCCAAGCCTCTGGACTCACAGCACGCAGCCAAGCCTCAAGAGCCACAGCACGCAGCCAAGCCTCAAGAGCCACAGCACGCAGCCAAGCCTCAAGAGCCACAGCACGCAGCCAAGCCTCAAGAGCCACAGCACGCAAGCCAAGCCTCAAGAGCCACAGCACGCAGCCAAGCCTCAAGAGCCACAGCTGGCCTCTTCAGGTTCTTCAGAGCCACAGCTGGCCTCTTCAGGGTCATCTGAACCTCGCCTAGTTCCGGAGGAGCCCGTAGTCGGGCTGTCTCCACGACCTGATCCAGAGCACCTGCTCAGTTTCCTCTGGTGGGTGCTACTGGAAATACGGATTGACTCTTACTTTGACTGACTATGCACCAGACTTTATGACTGACTTTGTAGAGCCTGACACGTGCCATGACACAACAGAGCCTGACAGGCGCCAGCTTGTCTCCAAGCCTGACACGCGCCAGCTTGTCTCCAAGCCTGACACGCGCCAGCTTGTCTCCAAGCCTCTGCGGGCCCTGCCTGGGTCCAGGCCTCCGCTGCAGTTCTCGCCACACAGCAGACCACCTAGGACCTCGCTTCATGGGTTAATCTGGCCTCGTCGCCAGCCTCCTAGACGCCTGCATCTCTGCCGCTGGCTACTTCGCAGCGGGCCTCCTGATCGCCTGCATCTCTGCCGCTGGCTACTTCGCAGCAGGCCTCCTGATCGCCTGCATCTCCGCCGCTGGCTATGTCGCTGCCGGCCTCCAGACCATCGGCCTCCTAGATGTTTTGTTCTCGTTCTTGGAGATTATGGACTCTGGTGTTTCAGACTCTTGCCCTCCTTCCACAGCCTCTCCCCGTCCACTCTGGGTGGGTTGTTTTGTTTTTAATTTTTGTTAGTACCCAGAGGTCGCTTGGAATCTGACCTTCAGGGGGGTGCTTATGTCACGGAGTGACATTTTTGGACTCTGTTTGTGGCTTTGTTTGTTTACCTTTTGCTTAGATTTTTCTATTTTGGTTTTTGTATCATGTTTTTATTTTCTCCCTTTTCCGCCTCCTAGTGTTTACTACTTAAGATCTTTTATGGTTGTTTCCTTATTACTTTGTATGGTTTATTATTATTATTATTATTGTAATTATTATAGTTCTTGGTCTTCCCTGGATTCTCTAGTTTTATTTCTCTTTAGTATCTTTGTGGTTAATTGTGTTTTATTATTTGTTACTTTGCTCTCTTCTTGTTTACTAGTTTATTTTCTGTTTCCTTTCCAGTTATTTCAGTCAGTGTGGTTAGGTTTGTTTACTTTTGTATTCAGGTTTTCTTTATGGGTTCTTTGTTTGTTCTCAGGTGGTTATTATTGTTCCTATGTTTCCTCTAGTTTCTCTGTTTACTTTTGTCATGATTATTCTAGTTTTCTTATTCCTCATTTGATTATTTATCTTTGACTATAGGTTTGCTTGGTCTGTGTTTCTGTTTATTAGTTACTTTGCCCATCCTCAGCCTTTGTATTTGTTTCACCTGTTCCTTCTGCTTCCCTGCCTCCTTGTCACACCTGTTCCCTGTTCCGTTGCATATCTGCCTTTATCTCACAGTATCTCACAGTTGGTTTTGTGTCTTTGTTCAGTGCTGGTTCCTTGTGTTCGTCACACCTTGTTCTCGTCCATGATTATGCTTTGTTTTTTGCCACGCCTTGCCTTGGGAAACCTGCAGTGATTTTTGCTACGTTTTTTGACTTTGTAAATAAATCTTTGAATTACAAAGATGATCTTGGCGAGCTCTTGTCTGCACTTTGGGCCGCCCGCAAACAACATCGTGACATAATTAGCAATACAAAGGAGAGATTGGAGTAAACCTTAATGACTTTATCACAGCAAAAAATGCAATGCAGCAATATATCTCATAATTAAACTGGGAAGTGCACTGCTATATCTAGCAGAACTTTTACTTCAAAGAAAAACTGCTAAAGTGAAACAAAAATGTGAACGTGGTTGGAATGACAGTTCTTTTCAGCTGTTTCCTTTGCATAATTGAATAGCTACTCACCACTAATACATCATAGAGCATAGCAGAAACATTAGCATATAATCTTTGAGCTTTACCATAAAGTGTAAACTAAGCACAGTTCCTGTGCAAATTTTAATTCACCGTAGTGTTCCGGATTTGTGGGTATATGTGTATGTCACAGTGGATGGAATATTTCTTTACATATACTGGAATGACATGTGTCTGTGCAAACATCCCAGCTACACACTTCAAAGAGCAACGCTGGTATGGCTCAGCAGGAAAGGGACTCAGGCCCCAAAGAGACCATGCAAAAAAGAAAGAAAAAGCAACCTACCATTTTCACTGCTTAGCCAGTTTGGAAGAGGTTATGCTTCTCATCTTCTGTTTCGCACTCTTCTACCATCCTCCTGAAAGCTAGTAGATTATCTTAGAAATTTGCCCTGCAGCTAGAGCAAGTTGGATGCAATTACACATTTTTGGAAGAAATGGTAAAATATTATGCTCTGCATTACTGCTTATATGAAGTTCTGCCTCTTTAGGTAAAACATAGATTAAAGAACCTACACAACACAGTTTATAACAGATGTGGGAAACAAGGTTTATTCCACCTCAAATGGTTTTCACAAAAATATAAATCCTCACATGCAGCGTGCTGATGGATAGTCTTTAAGACACAATAAAAAAAAATCACATAATTTCCTTAGAAGGTTACAGACTGCTGCTTATCACTGGAATGAGAAAAAACTGCCAAATTCAACATGTCAATGTGTTTATTACTTTTTATTTTATTTTTTTTACAGAGGAGGAATTGACTCAGATAGAAACATTGTGGAATAGCTTCAGAGAGTGAAATTTCCTCATCCCACTGATTTACCATATGTTTCACAGATTAACTCTGGTATATACTTTCTGTTGCTTTTTGGCATTTCCTCCTTTATGATTTCATCTTTAATGAATTGAGTATGCATTTTGAACATCAAAGTGTTGTAGTTAAATGTAGAAAATATGTACCACAATTTGGTAAAAAAAAAAAAAAAAAAAAAAAAAAACATTGAACACATTGAATGCAGAACCTAAAAAACCTGCAAGTTTGTCACAGTTGCTTAAACATCTGTCTACCTTAAATAAGCAATGCACTTAGAAGACATCATTATAGCCTACAGTAATATAAAACAGGGTGTGGGGTGGATGCTTATGAATGTTTAGGAAAGGAACTCTGCTTCATTTTGCAAAACAACCCAGGCTGAGTCAGATTGGATTGAGAGCCTTGATAAATGTTAATTTTCAAGTCCTACCACAAATTTTTTATTTCTGGGCTTTGACAAGGCCATTCTTACGAATGAATATCCTTTGATCAAAACCGTGCTTTGTTGTTGTACTGCTGGAAGGTGAATGTCTGTTCCAGTTTCAGCCACTTTTAAAGCCTCTTCCATAATTCTCTTGTATTTTGCACCACGCATCATCCCTTCAACTTTGACTAGCATCCTAGTCCCTGTTAAGAAAAGCATTCATACAGCATGATGTGGCCACCATCGGTATGGTATGTTTAGGATAATGTGTTGAAACTTGAATTTGCAGTGTTTATTTTACACTACATACAGCATTTTGCATTTAAGCCAATAAGTTATAATTGTGTCTTATTTGAACCAATCACCAAATTCCCTTTGCTTCCTTGCACCTATATAGCTTGTGGCAAACTTTAAATTGGACTTTGTATGGGTTTTTATTCAAGAATGGCTGTTATCCTGTGAATATTTATACAACTAATTGATGTCTCGTCAACAGATTCAGAGCTGTAAATCTCTGAGGCTCCTGCAATGTTGAACAAATGCTCACCTTTCCCCACCTGTCAACGTAAGTTGATGGTCATTTCTTTTCTTGTCAGTTTCTTGTAAGAGGTTCAAAGCTTGAAACAGCTTTAAACTTATCTGGAAGTGTATCCCTGTCATGTCTGTTATGTTCTTTGAACTTCATAATGCTGTTTTTTTTCACTACTAGAGACTAAATGGACGTCCTTCAATCAAACGAGGTCTGAAAATTTTGACAGGTGGGGGCGGGACTTCCTAGGGCAGGACTTCCGGTGGCGTAACCGTATGTTGTCATTAACCGTATGTTGTCATCACAAGGGGACAAATCTAGAACCAACCAATTAAAACAGAGGGATGTGTTTAAGGCTGTTATTATTTAATTGTATTACTTTACTGTATTATGTATTCGTATGTTTTTAGATGTTTTTACATCTAAAAAAAACATGCAGTTTCTCCTGCATGTGGCTGCATTTAGGTACAATCACCTTAATGCAGGCATATCACACGAAATTCTGATAAAAAGAGAGAATTGTAAATTCTGTGCTCAGGATGCTGTTTCCAAATTAGAAATGGATTCCACAGCTAAAAGTCTATGTTTGGAATCATGAGAGACACAATTTGGTAAAATGGATGATAATTTTAGTTACCTTAAGCTTTCCTTTTTTTCATCTTAAAGCAATAGTTATTGAGGATTTAGGGAAAACAGTCATCCCGTAACTGCTGCCTCGTCCTTCTGATTCATAGGCTTCTTCTCATCCCACGTGAGAGCCGGAGGTTGTATCCTGTAGGTGTGGTCTATGTTAAACGTCACAAGAAACTGAAAAATTAAAAAAAGTTAAAAAGTCCTCAGACATGTCACTGTTTATTGAATTAAGGCAGACATCTGCAGCTGTTTCTTGTGGATTGTCTCAGACAAAGTCTTCTCACTGACTGTATTCATAAAGTAATTAAGACAACCGTGCTCCTTCCTGGCCCAAAGTGTCAAGCATTGTCTCAGCCAAAACACATCCACTGTTTATTGAATAGGTGGTCAGACCTCAGACATGTCACTGTTTATTGAATTAAGGCAGACATCTGCGGTTTTGCTTAGGTGTCGGGAGCTTCAAAGTCTTCACACCGACTTGCCTCATAAAGTAATTAAAACGACCATCTTCCTTCCTGGCCCAAAGTGTCGAGCATTGTCTCAGCCAATCCACATTCACTATGTATTGAATTAAGGCGTCTGCGGCTTTGCTGAGGTTTCTCGGGGGTGTGACCAAGGGGCGTAACCCTACACGCTGATCGGATGTCGTCATTAGGGGGCGAATCTAGAATCAACTAATTAAAAACAGAGGGATGTGCTTCAGTGTTTGTTTTAAATACTAGCAGAAAATGCTGCAATTTACTTGCAACATTCGCTGGAAAAGAACACTCGTTGAACAATGGTTAGAGTTAAGAGAGTTTTCATCAAACCGGGGAGAAATGCAAGGCGTGCCCAGATGATGAACAACCATCTACATCATCTACTTCCTCATCTGAGATACCTATCGGAATTCCTATCTTAATATACTCTGCAGATGATGATCCAACTTCATTAACAACAATGGATGAAAAACACGCCTCAGGTCAGCTAAGACGTACATCTCTTCTGTGTGAAGCCCCAGTAACCGTCTACCGGCATTCGTGCCGTGAATTGGATGCCCCGAAGAAATCAACATCTTACCGTTCGATACTCTGCAGAAAGAGTGGTCTTTGGAACCATATGGACCGAGTGGTAGCTGGGGGTATATTTTCATGTATGAAATAGGAGAGCTCTGCCTGTATTAATTGGATCAAGACGAGGTATTTAACGGGTCATTGGCTCTGTGTACTCTCACCCACAATGACTGGGCTGTGTTACGGCTGCCGATCCCACACCTTCACGATAACCCTGAATCAGTCTCAGTGTACGAGAGGGGGGATGAAGATGAATCCTCTCCTCGACCAGCAAAAAGGATGAGAATGTGTCCTCATCCTTCCGATGTTGAAATAGCTGCGAGAGAACCTGTCTTTAGTGCAGTGTGGGAATCAAAAACCACAGCAAATGGTCGCTGGTCTTTTCAGGCAAGCAAACGCAAGAACAACCAGACAATCCCCTCAGATCTATTTATGTTGGAGGCATTCAATCAGAACTGCGGTGTATTCAAGACAGTGCTGGCTCTACCGTATGATGCTTGGGCTGAGAAGATGAATAAAATTGGACAGCGTCTTTCCAACGTTTTCCGAAACTCATGCTGCTGGACTGATGTCATGTCAGTGAAAATAATGCTGACGTTCCCTGTTGTGGATCTAAACCCATCCTCTTTTGAGGATCCACCCTCTTTTGAGGACCCGCCCTCTTTTTTTGAGGATCCGCCCCCCCTTCGTACGATATATATCTGGGTCTAACTGCGAGCTCACAGACTCTTCTTCACAACGGAGGGACAGCTAACCTTGAGAATGTATGGAGCGCACGGGAAAACACCATACTGGGACCTCTACAACCAGCAAGCAGACACCCTCTTCTCTCCTGAGCATGGTGAAAGCTGCAACATCGGACCGTATCATCCACCTTCTCCAGACCTCAAATCGCCAACCACCTCATCGTCCCAGCTCTCTGAGTCCCTCTTCAGTCCAGCCACACCTACAAGATACAACCTCAGATCGTATCATCCGTCTTCTCCTGATCTCTACTCACCGCTATGCGTGGCTGAGTCTGCAGACACAGATATCCGAGCTGAAGAAAAAAGGGTGGTCGTGGAGGACGAGGCATCTACCAGCTACTCACCCTCACCACAGACTACGGATCCGATACCTGACCCTCAGCCTTCACCGGAGGATGAGAGTAATCAGGGGGACGAAATTGATGGTGGGATCTCAACCGCCCTCATCAATATGGTGACAACAGCGATACTTCATTTATTCAACATAACCTGTTTAAACTATCTCAAAGAAACCTGTTACGGGTGCATAACAAACCACCCGAGTCAACGACAGCATCAGTGCCTGGAGATATTGGAGGAGGAGTATTACCAAATCAACTTTCAACGCATCGTGCGACGACTCATAAACCCCAATCTCCTTCCTGCTCTTCAGAATCTTCTGACACTTCGACGCCTACAAGCAGATAACTTCAGAGTGAAAACGATTGCAGAGATGGTTTTATATGAACTGAAATTGGTACAAGGCTTCCATAGTGCAATCACGGATATGTACGATAAGATGAGTGGTAATGAATGTCTCAAACAGCTTAACTCTGTTTCAGAGTGCTACGGATCGATCTCACATGTTTGAGTTGTTTTGTCTTTTCTGTATTCTCTATCGGTTTTCTACTGGTATACATACAGGGGTTGGACAATAAAACTGAAACACCTGGTTTTAGACCACGATAATTTATTAGTATGGTGTAGGGCCTCCTTTGGCGGCCAATACAGCGTCAATTCATCTTGGGCCAAGGGTATTGGGCCAAGGGAATGCCATGATATGGCAGCCCAAACCATCACTGATCCACCCCCATGCTTCACTCTGGGCATGCAACAGTCTGGGTGGTATGCTTCTTTGGGGCTTCTCCACACCGTAACTCTCCCGAATGTGGGGAAAACAGTAAAGGTGGACTCATCAGAGAACAATACATGTTGCACATTGTCCCCAGCCCAAGATGTGCGTTCCATGCACCATTGAAACCGATGTTTGGCATTGGCATGAGTGGCCAAAGGTTTGGCTATAGCAGCCCGGCCATGTATATTGACCCTGTTGGTGCTCCCGATGGACAGTTCTGGTGAAAACAGGAGAATTGAGGTGCACATTTAATTCTGCCGTGATATGGGCAGCCGTGGTTTTATGTTTTTTGGATACAATCCAGGTTAGCACCCGAACATCCCTTTCAGACAGCTTCCTCTTGCGTCCACAGTTAATCCTGTTGGATGTGGTTCGTCCTTCTTGGTGGTATGCTGACATTACCCTGGATACCGTGGCTCTTGATACATCACTAAGACTTGCTGTCTTGGTCACAGATGCGCCAGCAAGATGTGCACCAACAATTTGTCCTTATTGAACTCTGGTATGTCACCCATAATGTTGTGTGCAATGTGCAATCAACGAAGACTGGCTACCAGGCCGATCCAATTTAGTCATGAAACCTCCCACACTAAAATGACTGAAATGGTGTTTCAGTTTCATTGTCCAACCCATATATATATATATATATATATATATATATATATATATATATATATATATATATATATATATACACACACACACAAAGCTGTAATCATGGCAACCCACTCTCTTGCTCTTTGATGCTGAAAACTGGATTTTTCTTAAGCTTCTGATGCTAATCATCAAACATGGCTGGATTTTGCTGCACCAGTAGCCAAGTAGACAACATGTAAATAGATGGGGGCTCAGGAAAAGCTGCATAGCTCACAGGAAAATGTTTGATGCGGACTTAAATAGGCTGTACATTTACCAGAGAACATGTCTTATTACATAAGGGTAGTGTGTATTCAATTAGCATTATAGTGTACTGCATCCCTTCAGCTCTGCCCCCATTTGCAGCTCTAAACGCCTGTATGCTGCGGCCATTGTGCTCCTGCTCCCTTACACTTACTGCTGTGCAGGAGTCATGTCAGGCTGAGCCCATCCACTGTGGGACTGCTATGACAGCTCTTGTGAAGGAAAAAAACCTGAGGGGCCAGAAGTGCAGAGGAAAGCAATAAAAAATGAAGGAGAGGGATGTAACGGTGAGGAGCAGCAGAAGAGTGCTCAGTTAATGGATGGAGGTTATTATATGGTGGGATAATGAGAGGGAGGGACAGCTCTATTAAGGTGGCGATAAAGACTGGGTAGCAAAGCTAAAGGGTTATATGGAGCACAGGCTTTATTACGGCAGGGAGCTGGGGACATCATAATCCCTGTGGCCTTATAAATAATTACTATGTGATAGGGAGAGTGAATTGTAAAACCTATCTACTGTCAGCAGAATTGGAATTAACTCCCTAATGGTTATTTCAGCACACTGCATTCATGTGTGTGAATGTTGGAGTCTGTGTGTTTACTGGGCTCCTACCCTTTAAAGATTTGAGTGGTTGACTTTGGGAGTGAGAGTGTTTGTGTATATTGAGGGCATTTTTCATTTCATCCAAAGTTATACCTCCACAAGTGGTGTGTGTTTATGGGGCGAGAACACGACCTGGGTTCCCCCTCTGTCTCTGTGCGTGTTTGCAAATTCCAAACCAGCAGGAGGTCTGGACAGAGAATTCTGGCTCTTTGGGGCAGGAAGCAGGATGGCTTTCACCCACCTCTCCTGCAGATACACACTGGCCTGTCTGCTCACCTGAAAACCTTCACACTGTTAAGAAGAAGATAAATCAAGCAAGTGTGCTAGATTGCTAGCTCTTGCATCCCAATGATTTAATATGCAGTTTGTTGTGCACGTAAACGCAATTTTTACTCTTTAGACTGAGGAAACTAACCTGAACCAATTAAAGTTTGTTTACCTCGCTGTAATTTGTTATTAGCTGAGTCAGTCAGACCTAATTTTGTACCTGCTCAGCAGTTAGGAATTCATTAACCATGAGGTGTTTTAGCAGCATACATCCCCTACCATCTCTTTAGACTCTGTATATCAAGGAAAAATGGTTAATGTGACAAAGGACGCACTTTAACGCAGTCTGTACATAATGTTCTTAGCACTTGTAGGACCAAAAAACACACATACAAAACAGAAAAACTGGATTGGTTTACTTATTGTATGCTTTTACTTTTACAAATCTAAGGCATATCGTCTTAGTTTTTTTTTTTAAATCAGAAGTGCTACGTGGTTTCCCTAATTGCAAATTAAAAACTTTCCCAAATCGATACAATATCATACTAAGGTTATTTATACAGAAATTTGAAAAATCTACAAAAATATATGCAAACTGCAACTATAGTAGGGCTGGAACTAACGATTATTTTGCTAATTGATTAATCTGTCGACTTGTTTTTCATTTAATCGATTAACAATCGCATAGCAGAAGGTGCCTTATAGGGGATTTTTTTTCAGATTTTGAACCAGGTGAAGTTAAAACTATGCTACCTCTATTTTTTAAATTAGGTGGAATCTTAATAAATCGAGTAGATATTTGAGTTCAACAAACCTGCATTCTCGCCTAAAAACATCTTAAAATTTATTTGGGGCCACAGAAAGCATATTATTTACATTTTTATTCACAATTTTTGCCACCGGCATCTGCCATTGCTGCCCAAGCTCGACCAATCTGCTTCGACCCGCAATGAATCATGGGAAATAGTGGGTCATGCACTACACTACTCCGCTGTCGCACCAGGGCTGCTGCCGTAGATTGATCTACCAGAAGTAACAAAAATTATATTGTGAACGCCATGAAAGATAAAACTAAAGTGGTAACAATGGAGGTGCTAAAATCAAGGCAGTAAATGAAAACAGGCAACGTTAAATTTGATAACCTTAAAATTTACAACATTAATATTTACCATGTTATCATTTTAATGACCTCCAAATTCACAGATTCTAATTTTTACAGAGGCGAAATTAATCAATGTATTGTTTTTTACAGCACTTAATTTGACCATGTTCAGTATTTCACACCTGCAATTCATTACAAGTTAATTTTTGTTACTTTGACCCCTCATGGTTTAAAGCTTGGTATATTGTTTTTTTAAGATAATCCTGCTTTAAACATCACCCTGACCTTGCTCTGTGTTCCTTGGTCTTCATGATCCTTTCTGTTCACTAATGGTCTCTACGAGTCTCTGAGACTTTCATAGAACTGTTGCATTTATAGTTAGATTAGAGTTTGTTACTAAACATTTTTCTGAACTGGTGTCTGTACTACCCACAGAGGAGGTGTGCAGGTGGTTGCATGCTGTGCTGCTCTTCTCTCGTCCTACAGGGTGTGATTGGCAGGTGTCGCTCACAGATGTTTCTAGTTGAGCTCATCAGAAGGGCTTCTTAAGGAAAAGGAACCTGAAGGGAGATGTCAGCTCGTTATCTCTGCGGGAGTGGTGCCCTGACCGTGGTTTATTGTTCTTCTGTGTCTTCGAATGAACATTTACCCAAGTCTTTGTCCCTGTATTCGAGATCTGACTCTGCTGGTGACCAAGCCCCGGATCTCAAGTCCTCTGTCACGATTAAGCAAACCTTTTGGAACTTCTTTCAGCCAGCCCAGGCATGAGCCTCCGTTCCTCTCCTGTCTCCAGCCTGCGCCTTAGCGCTCACCTGCCTGTCCACCCTCCAACGCTGCATGCTTTTTGGCAGCTTTGCTGCTCATATGATCACCGGAAGCCTACAGGGAATGACTCAACTTCTTCTGCAAGCCCTAGTTCTCCACGTTCAGTAAGACACCATACTCCTGTCCTGCATCTTAACTCAGTTGCCAATCCAATCAATATATTAACGCCTCATCTCTCTTCCTCAGTCCCCCTCCAGACCTCTGATGAAAAGCAAGTCAACGAACCGATTTCTCTAACTTGCCAAAGTTCTCAATAAACCTTCTTGATTGCAATTCTGTCTCCATAATTGTTGCCCTCATACTGAGTCTGTTACTTGACGCTGTGACAGTATCACTATTGTATTCAGGGGTTCAGAGTAAAAGGGGCAGAAATGTACGCCACACAAAATTTTCAAAAGTGACAGTAGCTCTGTGGCAAAAAGCTGCTCTCTTCTTTATTTCTATGGACCCAGCCAAGTTGACAGTATGGTGGTAGAGCAGAAACATAGAACCAAAAAAAACTCCCAGTTCACTTGATCTGACTTTGCAGTAACACAAAGGAATACAATAGTCTTCCCCAAAAAGCAAATTCATCTATACTTAGAAAATATTTCAAACGTTTTACTTGGGAATGAAATATTGGAAGGCTGACTAAAGTTGCAGAGACAATAAGTGCATTTCAGTTTTGTTTTTTTCTGCTGGAGAAAAAAAACGAAAATGTGGTCAGATTTATTCAGGGAATATTCAAGAGAGACGGGACCAAAGATAATTCATATCTATCCAATAATATGTATTTATAATGTCAATATATATATATATATACCATCAAATAAAATAAAATAATATTTTACTTTTGAAGCAGGTCAGTCTAGTAAAATTGTATATATAAAATGCAAAATTATATAATGAATGAATAAAATAAAACCATAAGATATTCACCTTGTCTTTATACATACACACTCAAGTCAAGTCATGTTGACAGAAGCTGATTTGAGTAAAACATGTTCATCTCAGAACACCAAAGACTTATTCATAAATAAATAATATAAATAAATAAAAAATACTCGTACTCGTCGTCTTCCGCTTTATCCAGGACCGGGTCGCCGGGGCAGCAGACTCAGCAAAGATGCCCAGACGTCTCTCTCCCCAGACACCTCCTCCAGCTGTTCCGGGGAGAGCCCAAGGCGTTCCCAGGTCAGCCGAGAGACATAGTCCCTCCAGCGTGTCCTGGGCCGTCCCCTGGGCCTCCTCCCGGTGGGACGTGCCTGGAACACCTCCCGAGGAAGGCG
>JAHUTJ010018692.1:0-13547 GCA_036250325.1 Characodon lateralis
GTAAATTGTAAATTTGTATATTCTGTAATGCAAAAACAGAACAAAAGAGCAAGTGTACCGAAGTCAAATTCCTTGTTTGTATGCACGAACTTGGCAATAAAGCTGATTCTGATTCTGATTCTGAAGTGCCTTTGAAATGCACTGGAGTCTGTGCTTTGAATAGGCCACTTCAAAACCATGTTTTTTGTCTTTTTCAGCCATTCAGAGGAGGACTTACCGAGGTGCTACAGATAATTATCCTGACCTTAATGTTACAAAATGAGGATAATTATTATGTGGATTTTCTGAAAGAGAGCAGAATTCATGGTTCATTATGTTATGGCAAGTCATCCAAGTCCTGAAGAAGCAAAGGAGCCTGAGACTCCTACACCAACACCAACCAGCACATTGTCAATAATCTGGCCAAGGTGTTAAATTGAACTCAGCTTGACTAAAAATTTGATTAATGAAAGTGAATTCATTATTTAATAAGTTGGCAAGGAAGGTCTTGATAATGTTTTGATAGCATTTTGTCCCTAACAAATTAAATCATCATTTAAAAAGTGTGCCTTGTATTCACCCTAGTTATTTTTTTCTGACGTTTCTGAAGTTAGTTTGATCTGAAACATTTAGGGCCTGATCTTCAAAAGATTTGCGTGTACAAAACCGCACGCAAACCTGATTGCGTCAGCACAGCTGATCTACAAACGAGGTGGTAATCGGATAGCTTGTGCAAAATCAGCGGAACTGCGGGCGCAAAGTTTTTAGCGTGTCTGCCTTCATGAATACGCAAAACATATGATAATGATCCAAACGCGCAAATTCATGGGAGGAGGATACGCAAATATCATCCCTTACCACCCGCAATGCAATTTTCAAAGCCTGAAACGGTTTACGGACGCAATTTCTGCGTGTGGATTTTGCACGTTTAAAGGTTTAGGTGTTAACTGGACGCAGAAATGTGTACCGTCACTTTGGCCAGAAGGAGGCATAGATAGAATGACAGATGACCGGGAGAGAGAATCACCTGTACATGTGCCAACAGATTTGGGTTGTCAAAACTAAAAATATGAATACCATTTCTCCTATGATAAAGCTCTTTTCAACACTTCATTCAACATCATTCCAGCGTAACATCGCTGTCAGTGATCATCTGCTGAACGTGCACAATCCTGATCATGGCAAAATGCGCAAAAGACCCACTGTGCTCTGATGTTGATAATACATTTCATAAGAAATAACTAAATACATTATACGGCAGATTAAATCCTCATTTGCAAACTGGATGCTAAGATCACTTCTTGGTAGGTGAAAAATCATAATTTTAAGGCAGCAATATTAACAGTAACATTATGTCATTGCAGGGCAATCGGAGCTGGATTACTTTGATTATGTTGTTTAAATGTGAACATAAGCCATGGGAGGGTTTTGTTTATGTAGTAAAAAATTATATTGTGTCACCAAAAAAGAATTTAATCAATCAAACACGTTGTATACCGTTAAACTATTGGCAAAACGAACAAAACGAAGTCAGTAAAATCAGTGGAAAATAATTTATTTTAAGTACATAAATGTTCGAATTAACTTTTTTGAGGGCAGGTTATGTGACGCTATGTTTTAAAATTAGCAAAGCTATTACATACAGATTGGCAACTCCTACAACAAGCTAATAATATGTTGTGACTTTTTATGATAAGTTCCGAACTCTTCAAACATATGCTCTCAAAAAACAAAAAAGAAACAACAGAACCCGGTGAGTCTCCGAAAAGAATTAAAGATCAAGGGAGACAAATTAATTAACAGACATATTTTGTCTTTTATATTGTTAATATTGATTGGCCACTTTGTTGCGGGTTAAGTGGAGCAAGATGTCAGGGTAGATGACAAATCTGCTGTCAGTAGCACAGCAAAAGTTGACTAACAGTAACAGTCCAGAAAAGCAAGGGCAGAAGGAAAAAAATCAGTAACTGGATGCAGCATAACAATCCTTGCATATTTCTAGCAACACAGCAGAGGATCTGTTTGCTTTTCCTCTTGGTCCAGCCAGTAGCACACGCAATTTCCTCCTCTAAATAGGGCGGTATGCACCTGTTATCCATCGCACACCAATCTTTGAAAATCGCACGCAAGACGCCCACTTATTGCACATGCAATTTATTTGTAGTACACGCAAATTAGCACCCACTTTGAGATCTTTGAAGATCAGGCCCTTAGTTGTGACAAAAAAATAAAAACAAGTACAGAAAATCTTTAATGGGCAAACACCTCACAGTACTGGAAGCACATGTTTTTTTGGTTTCTCCAGTGCTGTGAGGAGTGGACCACGCCTGTTCCAGTGGATACTGGACTACCTTACTGGCCACCCGCAGTATGTTGAGGACATGGGGCTGATTTGCAGTGTGGGGGGCTGTAGAAAACTGTACTGGCACCGTTACTGTGTTATACAATCCAATGCTATAAAACATACACACAATATTAATCATAAAGTACATAAACTTTCGTCCAAGTAAAAATATATCTTAAGAATAATTAATGATCACATAACTGCCGTCTTAAAATCTATCTTTTTATTTCCCTGAGAAAGGTTGTTTAGTCCATAGTAGTGAGTAGGGAGTTTGTTCTATTCTTCCACAGACTTGATGATGTTTTGGTGCTGGTTCAGATGGACTGAAGAGTAACTAGATGCTGCGAGACCAGCTACACCAGAATCACTCAGTGATGTTCAGGTAAGAATCACTCAGTGAAGTTTATTCAAGTCCTTCAAGGGACAGGTGCTGCGAATTAGCTATGGCTATAAGCACTATGATACAGGCATCAGATTATTTTGCATATAATGATCTATGTTTATTGTATTTGTCCCTACCAAATAAAATTTCTAAAAAAAAAAAAAAAAAAAAGTAATGTTGCAAGAATAGAGCAAAATGTTTGCCGGAGTATCAGAGTATTGCTCTGACTTACAGAATTGGCATGTTTTTTGTATCAAAGACGGAGGAGAAATGCAAGATATATACAAGACAGATTGTGAGAACTAGCTTCTTGTCTAGTCATTGTGAAAAACTGGCTTCTTGTTTTTCCATTCTGTTTCAGCTGCACAACCAGCTCTGGCAGACAACCTTCAGAGTGGAAACAGAGAAACCTATTCTACACAAAGCTCATAAGCAGAATAAAAACATAACATAACCCATAGGTTCAGTCATAAGAAAGAAAGCAAAGTTCAACCCAGTAAAAAGGTTTTAGTCTTAAACAAAATTTTCCATCACAATAAAAAGCATGGATGTCTAGGAAGGGTAGACTTCTCCATCTTCTTTTTATCTTTTCCTCTTTATAATTGGTCACAGGTTCCTTCATCTCATGTGCCTGCAGCTTTTAGGACATCCCCAACATTAAATTTGACGTGCATTTCATATCTGTCTATTCTGCTGTGTGATGGCATTGCTTAACACCTGCCTGTCTAGTAACATGTTTTGAATAGTGTGATGTTTTAAAAGGACTAGCCAACACAATGCACTAGGAGAAACTGAACACTATGATCAACACGGGGCCAAATATAAGGCTTGTTAATGAAATGGTGAATGGTAAATGACCTGCACTTGTATAGAGCTTTATCTAGTCCAAGGACTCCAAAGCTCTTTCCACTAAATTCAGTCACTGACTGACTCAGGCTGAAGGAAAAAATCATTCCAGCCACAGCTGACCTGAGGGAGACTAACAGAAGCGAGGCTGCCATAAAATCAGCAAAACCAGGCCCTCTGACCACCACTATCAGCAGACAAGGCGGGTAAGGTGTCTTGCCCTTTTGTTTCTATATCAGCATGTAATATTTTTTATGTTTTTGCAGGCTGAATTCAAAGTTTTCTAAATGTTTAGTTGTTTGTAATTTTCACTGACATCTTGAAAACTTGGACATTCCATGAAAGAAGATGAATTAATAATGACCACATGGAACCAATAAAGATTTCCAGCTCAGCTTGACTCAAAACTCAACTTTATAACTGACTGAACATTTCCCATGATGCTTAGCAGCAAATATTTGTATAGGTTGGTTGAGCTTCATAAAAACGCCCCTAAATGAAATTCTCTTCTCACTGAGATATTTGCACTGACCTCAGAGGTCCTTTGATTAGTGTGTTCTCCTTCTCAGAGCTCTAGTCTCAAGTATGTTTCCTGAGATCTTTTGCCCTTTCCTTTTATAATCCACATTTACTCTGCACTCACAGAAATATTAATATTTGATAAAGACCAGTTGGAGAAATCTTAAGGCGAACTCTCCACATGCAGAAGTCAAAATGCACTCGCCATCCATAAATTGGACCAGTGATGTTTAAAATGTACTTTCAGTGCTGAGGGTCCAACCAGAAGCTTTTCACATTTTATCTGACAAAATGAAGAGAGTACCATCTAGCTGTTAGACAGAGAATGTTTTATAAATTATTATTTAACTTTCAGTAAAGGCAATAAGAAGTTTACAAGCAAAACCAAGTCAATATTTGTTCATACAGATAAAACCCAAATGAATTTATGTTTATAATTCAATATGGGCTTCTGAACAAAGTTCACAACCCTAGTATGAACTATTTAACATTCATTTAAAATGTGTTTATGAGGAGATCCAAACCTATTTCATGTTATGTTAGAAACACTTCAACATATTTTCGGGAATTTTGTGGGTTAAACAAATACAATGGAGTGCATAATTTGGAACGAAAATGGCAAGATACATGACTAAAATGTAAGAAGTGTGTCGCTGAGAAAAAACGGGTAAAACAAAGTAAAAATGATGGCTGTTTGATGAAGTGCTGAACAGACAGCTCCTGAAGCAGTTCTCATAATTCTCAAACATAATTACAGAACTGTTTAAGCTTAATGAAACCCTACTGATTGCAGGTGTTTGATTTTGACTAGTAAACTTTGCTATGTGCATTTGGTGAGGTTGAGGATGCTGTTTCTTAAGCAGGGGGGGTGAGATGAAACAAATAATAGTAGCAACAATGTTAATTCCTTCAAAAACACTAATACAAATGTAAAGAGTTATGCAGAACTAACCAGTTATAATTCCATGTGTTATATCTGGTATGTTATCAGTTATAAAATCAGTAAAGTTACACCCTTATTTTACTCTAGTTACACCCCTCCCACAGGATAAAGACCCTGCTCACATGACCTACGCAGCCTTGCAGAACACAGATAGATCACACCTTCAGTTTAAAACGAATAATGTCACCTCTATGCTTCTATTCCTCCCCAAAATGTTGAATGTCCCTCTAATTATGCATCCCAGAGATGCTCTCCTATCACCCTTAATTACATTTTTCCAAAGCCACAGTATCAGGTAGTAGAGGATGCTATCTCTGGTGAGCTGTTTCCATGTGGTTTTCTGGGAATAATTTTATTCACATGTGAACAAGGACCAATTTTTCCAACAGGTCTGACCAAGATGAGAACAAATGCTTTCTGTGTTGCATCCAAAATGTGAATGAAGGATTTCTGAGGGTAGTACAGTATTTTGTGATGCCTAAAAAGCTGAGTTTGGACTTTGCCATCGTGAAGCTGTTCTTATTAGTTGCAATGAGACAGTAGGACATGCTGCAAGTGGCATGCACCAAAATATTTGCTCTGTCTCATTCTAAGCGCAAAGACAATTTAGATAATTTAGTTAAGATATTTAAAAAATATATTTTCTTTAAAGTCAGACTTAAGACACTAAGAAAATAGACACTATTTTGGAAACCTAAAATATTATTTACTAGATTTGTAAGCTTCAGCTAGCTTAATTTCCAACATTTAAATTAAATGCTGATTTGTGAACCTCCACATCTTGTTCAACCTTGGGTATGGCTTGTAGATGCCTGAATTTAAGATGCTCATCTGTTGAAACAATTATGTGGAAGTGCAGCAAGGGAATGTCCAGTAATTATGCAGGTTCTGTGTCCCTGAGATGAAAATCACTTGGTGTAAAATGTGCATCTCAGCACTAGAACAAAAGCAAAAGACACGAAGATGCTGGCAGAAGCTGGTATTAAACTGTCCCCATCCACAGTCAAACGAGCCCTATGCCAACATAGAAAGATTACAGTTTGGAAATCCGATATACACATAGACTGTATTAATGGACAGTCATGACCATCATTACATTTGGAGGAAGAAGGGAGTAGCGTTGAAGCCTGAGAATACCATCCCAACTGTGAAGTACAGTGGTGGTGGCAGCATCATGCTGTATGTGTGTGTGTGTGTGTGTGTGTGTGTGTGTGTGTGTGTAACTGCAGGAGGGACTGATGCACTACACAAGATGGTTGGCATTAGGAGGGAGGAATATTATGGTGAAAATACTGAAGCAACATCTGACGACATCAGACAGGAAGTTAAAGCTATTGCACATGTGGGTCTTCAAAATGGACAATTACTCTAAACATACAGTTGGATTCATTACAAAGTGCCTTAGGGACAACAAAGTCAATGTTACCACTAAGCCCTGAACACAGTCCCATAGAAAGTTTGTGGACACAGCTGGAAGGGTTGGGGTGGGTGAATAAGGTGACCAACCAAACCTGGCACAGTTACATCCACTTTGTCCAGAGGAATAGCTCAAAATACAGTGAATTACTGAGAGAAGCTTTTGGAAGGATACCTAAAATGTTTGACTTAAGTCATACGATTTAAAAGGCGATTCTGCTAAAAAATAATGAAACGTATGTAAACTTCTGAATTTGAAGAAAATATAAAACAAATCTCTAAAAAACTATTTTGCTTATTATTCTGGCATTTATCTTATAGAAATCATTTTGGTAATCCTAACTGGCCTACGCAGGAAGTATTCAGTCTGAACTGGGATGACTGTTGCTCAGTGGAAAGGTTAGTGGTTTTGGGTTCAGTTCCAGCTTCCTCCGCCATGTGTCAATTTGCCTATGGGCAAGCCACTTGACTGCCATTTGCCTTCCAATCTACGCATAAATGTAAGAATGTGTGCACCTTTGTGAGTGCAATATGGTGAATGTGGCTTTACTGTAAAGTGCTTTGAATGGTCGGTATGACTAGAAAAGCACAATCAAAATTCAACCCATTTATTATTTAATGACAGGAAAAAATGTGTTGTATTTTTAATAATGTATTAAAATATTTGTTTGCAACTGGAAGTATAAAAAAACAATCAGACACTAATGGCTATAGTGTGACCTGCATCAATATTATTTTACTGGAGTCTCATTTTCACAAAGTATAAAAACAAAAACCTGACATCTGTGATTTTGCTGCACTGTTTTTGCCGATAATATGGAACAAAAATAAACAAAATCTGGTGGTAAAATGGCAGTAAATACCAGTCTGAGTATCTGAGAATCCACTGGCAGAACATGTGGAATGTTTTGGCTCCCTAACAGAAGAATCACCAAATTTGTGGTCCAAAGAGAATCATGTTCGGTAGAAAGCTACAATTTCCAAATAAAAGCAAAGCTTATATAGAAGCAATCAAAAACCAGAAGGAGGGGTTGATTGATGTGCTATGAACATTTAATTCATGGTTTCACATCAAACGAAACAAGGATCAGAAGATCTGTTGTTTGTTCTTTGGCTGAAGCTGATCATATGTGTTCATTGTTAAAATAAAGAATCACTTTTTACTCGAGGTGTCTTCAGAAATTCAGATGTTTTCAAGTTTCAGATCTGCAGGAGAGTGCTAACATTCTGCTCCCCCACACAGAGAAGTAGAAAAAAGTGCCACTTTTAATAAAGCTGTTGTCATGCACAGAACTCCATCTAGTTGCACTAAATCAACTACCGTATATTCAGTCTCATTTACACAGGGTAGCATGATAACTGACCTCCAACATGTAGCGTTAGTTAACTCATCATGCTAGATTAATAAAAATCACAGCTTGTGCCCAGATTTAATCAAGCCATGACGTTCCGGTAGATAGGAACTGGTGTTCTGCCAAAACGTTCCAGGTGGAACTCCTGTTCTGCAGTCTTTTTCTGTCTTCTTTGCCCTCAGAGCTCATCTCCGAGCTGCCTTGCACCATAAGGGGTGCCTAAATAATGTTCTGCAGGTGTTTTTATTGCTCAGCCTGATTGGTGCAATTAGCCGACAGTAATTATTCAGTATAAAGCTCTGACTGTGAGACAAATACTCCTATTCCACCAGTTCTAGTATTTACATAACGAATTTGAGAGCAGAAAAAGCCATAATAGTCCCTGAAGTCACTGAAAATGCTTTGGTTCTGCCTGGTATGTGTAAATCCTTGCAAAAAAAAAATTACAGTAAGAATCATTTGATGTGATCATGTTGATACAAAGTATTGCATAAGGAAAATTGTTCATGGCTCAACATTCTTTACATTTCTATCATTTTTTTGCCTCAGACGTTTGTTAAGGAATACAGAGAATAAGACCATATACTGAAGACCAAGAAACACAGCAAACAGGTCAGGGTAAATTTGTAGAGAAGTTTAAAGTAAGGTTAGGGTAAAATATGATATAATATCCTAAGCTTTAAACAAGCTCTGTTCAACATGACATCTGATGTGGAAACTCTATGACACAACTGCTCTCGTGCAAAACAAGGCCATCCACCTACACCTATAGGCATGATAAGGAGAGCCTTATTCTGAGAAGCAGCAAAGAAGTCAATGATAACTCTGGAGGAGACGCACAGCTCAGGTGGGAGAATCTTTCAACAGAGTAATGATTTAATGTTTGATAATCTGTGATTTTTTTCCCTCAGTTGCGAAGCTGAGGATCTGCTGGAAGGTTGTATGTATTTCAGGAAGAGAAGCATGTCTGTAATCATTAGAAACAGCCAGAAACACACGCTGATGTTGTGTTTGCCATTTATACATGCAGCATTGTGATCTAGGCTGAACAAAATCCCAAAAGTAAGAAAGATTCCTGTAAATCCTGCTGATTTACAGCATCTGACTATGTAGTCATGGAGAAGATGGTGTTTGGGAGCCTCAGGGTCTGATCTTTGATATTTGTTGGCATCTTCATGCTTTCACCAAGTATATTCAAAGCCTGTTTCATAGGCCAAAAGCCATGGTTTTCAGCATCTTTCAAATTGCAATAAAACTGAAATCTTATCTGAGTTAGGTGGAAGCTTTAATATTGTTAGCTCAATGGTCTTCTGATTTAGGGTAAGTAAGGTATGCTGTTTTAATTCTGCCTCCTTGGTGGAGCCATGTAATCTGGTTGTTAACGTTTGTCGCATTTCAGAATATTTCCGTTTAACTGTACACAGTCTGCACATGGTCGGGATCTCCAAATTGGTGCAGAGAGTGCTTGGTGACCATGTTACCTTTTGCGTTCACCATAAACTGTCCAGGTGCAGCTTTAGGTCTTAAATTAACATAAAGGTAATGGAGTTTTGATGTTTTTAATTAAGTCAGAATCATCCACATGCATGGAATATATTTTATCCCCTTGCCCTATAGGGGCAACCCCTTCACTTTCCCTGTTAATGTTCTGTCTGCAGTCTCTGCTTTGACTTCTGGTACTTTATACGGGGACCTGAAGCACTAAACGATGCTCAAAGGCAGACCTTGGACTTACTAGGAAAATTGTGCCAGATGGTTGACTCAGGGATACCTGAGATGAGCTAGAAGAGGAAACTGGGGAGTAGAAGGCCTGGGGATCTCTGCTGAAGTAGTTCATCCTTCTAGTTGATCCTGGATAAGCAGCAGAAAATGAATAGATGCAGGCAGTGGATTTTGTAAGTCAACAGCTCTTGATTATCATAATAGACAATAAAACCTCTCTCACTTAACAGTGCACAACATATTGGTAGAAAACCAACATGGAAACAATACAGATTCAAGATTTAAACAGCCATATTATGTTTGACAAATTAGTCTTTGACATATTTGTCATTAAAGTCTGAAAATACTCTGAAAGTGCTCTATAAACAGATAATCCTCAGTGAAAGCAACCAAGCTTTGTAAACATGAGACACCAACACCAAAGTATGGTCAGAACACATTCAGCGTCAGCTCTTCATTTCCACAGCAGATCCCTTTGACTCAGTCTGCTGTTGCAATGGTGGAGTCGGCCGTTCTGTAACAAGGAAAACCTGCCAAGTTGTTTTAGAAAGCCTCAGCTTTGAAAAGATTAAGAGGATTAAAAACGGAACACAGTTTTGTCCAAACAACAGAGCTTGAAATGGGCGGCCATCATTCTGACAGTGTTTGGTCAATGCCCCCGGTGCCAAATTCAGCACTGTCTGTTTCTCCCATTTCAAACAAGCTACAGAGACAAAACAGGCTTTTTAGAATCCTCGCTCTTTGTTGTTGATCAGAACCAAAATGCAAAATGTTTGCTGTTCTGCACTTCAAACTAACAGAACTCTGGGGACGATTTCTTTTAAAGTTTCATGGCCTGAGCCGATTCAGCCTGGATCATTGGAGGACAGGATCATTCAGGGTGTTTAGTAACTCATCTACTCTCTAAGTGCTTGTTTATGATCCCCAGGTGACTGATGATGCTGCAGAAATGTTCCCTCTGTTCGTTGCTGAATTCAGATGATGAGTTTTTGAGTTTTCTGATGCATTCACTCCTCACAGATGTGCCTCAGCTCGATGTGACAAAGGCTTCATGGACCTTATCACCATAGTGACATGGCAGACATATTATCAGTGTTGTTGCTATAACAACGTTCAAGAGCATTTATTTGTGTTGCAAATTTTCTGAAAGGGACTTCAGAAAATGTATTATATCAAGAAATTGACTGTAAAAACATGTTCAGCCTTTGCACAGAGCAATCAGATATTATATTGAGGGATGTAAACTCAGCCCTCTCACTGCTTCATTCCTGTCATTTCCCCCATTTCTTCAACGTACCGTCTCCCTTCTGCTGTTATTCGCTACAGCTAATTGACGTGTTTGCATTGAGAGACGCAGGGAAGGGTTTTGGGGGTGGGGGGCTTCCTTAATGAAGTGTGATCTCATTAAAAGATACAGCAGCCAGTGAGCACAGAAGGGAAAAAAAAACACATGTGGGACAAAGAACGGGAGGCCACCGAGAGCATCAGTGAATTGTGCTTTTCATAATGAAACCCCAATGTTAACAATGTGCAAATTAAGAAATTAAAATGTGTGGAATGAGCGCACTCATTTTAATCTGCATTAGTTATTTTCTTAAATGCTCAAGATGGGTGATGTCTACATCTGATGATGCATACCATGCATATCCAACTAATGACAGGAAAGGCATCCTCTACGAGTTTCAAGTTTTTGATCTGTAACTTCGGTTACGGTCAGTTATTCTTTTTCAACACAAAGCAACAGCATCGCCGTTGGATGTTTTACATTCCCTTCCTCTCTAACACCATCCAACCTGGAGCCACTATGGAGGAGAAGTAGACATGTCCCTACTGTGTGAAAACGTAACCAACCTGAATCTAATGAAAGCTGTTTCAACCTGTCTTGTTTTGAATGAATCTTTCGTCAGATGTTTATTGGCTGCTGAAGTGTTCACTGGTAATTAATTAAAAATATATTTTTTTGATTGATTTATTACTGCAGAAGTAGGCACAATGACCATGTGAATCATATTTTCTTTTGGCTAATTTACAGGTGAAACACCGTGAATTAGCATCATCCCCTTGGATAAAAAGCACCTCTGCAAAGAAAAGTGAGATATGAGTGAAGAAGTGACTAAAAGTTCTTTCAATATAGGTCAAAAAACGCATATCCATAAAATATTCCCATACATTTCTGAAACATTTGCACTTAGTTATCAGTGGTTCCTTATATATCCTGTTTGCTGTGGTTTTTGTCACATTTGCGTGGAAACATTGTTAATTTGATGAGTTCCTTATCTAGCCAGCATGCTTGGTTGTTGACTGAGACCTCACTGAGCCTTTAGGATTCTCCATGCCATAGCCAACCAGAGTTCACTTCTTCTTCAGGAAAGTTAGACAAAAACATAATCAAAGAAATCTATTTTCAGAGGGTTTAAACACAGACTTTAACTAAATTCTTGGAAAATAAATGAGGAACCAAAGGTACCAAGATCCATTATTTAGTAGAGATTGTAGAGCTCTATTATTGTATTGCTCTATTTTTAATTGGTTGTGTCACAAAGCACACAAAATTATTTTACACAACCTAAAAAGACGAAAGAGACACTAGCATGCTCCTTCTCTCCACTCAGAATTCACAAGTGGACCACACATCTGTAAGTTTTCAAAAAATGAAAGCTACAGAGTGGGACAACAGGTGGCGTCATTCAGCATCGACGTCAGCATTATGCTTCAAATCTGTGTTGGTGGTGACCCCCCCAACCCATTCCTTTCAAAACAATAATACTGAAATAACTCATGGGAACTACTCTGTAGTTGGACAAGCAAAAACTTAAAAATTTTATTATATCTATCACCTACTTAGTTTTCTTATCTGAAATCATTTCTGAGCCTTCTTTACAGTTTGAGTATTACAGATGGCTTTTGAAGATGGCGCTCCGGATGGCCGCCACTTTACTACGCTCACTTGTGTTTTGTTCTGTATTTGCTCTGTACTTTGCTGCTTTACAACAGTCACTTTTACCAGAGAGCAACTCCTAAGCATCAGGCAGTCCTCTCTGAGCAGTTTTTGTCCAATTTTCATTGATCCAGAGAGTATTTCTGAGATCCTGGTTGGAAGCATGGCAGCACTCCATGGGATTTACTGCGACACAGACGGGGGAAATACTGAGGTACGCTCAACAGGCTGCGCTGGCGGGGACTATCACAGTTTTACAAAAGACATGTAGTCCTTACCTGGAGTCATTTCTTTGATAAATTGTAAATTCTACTTTTATTCCCAGAGGGAGTTCTCGTCGTTTGCTCTGGTCTGTGTTTAAATCCCACCACAAGCCTGCACATCAGAAACTGAAAAACAGAGCTAAGAGTAGAAACTACAAAATTCAGCTTCCCAGCTAACAACCCAGCTGCAGTTTGGAATTGTCTGAGAAACATCACTGCTTACAGAAGCTAATTCCCACACCCTGAGCTGAATACTCATCTGGCAGACGACCTTAACAGCTTCTTCTGCAGGTTTGAAAAGCAGGTGTTCACATCTCCCACCAACTCATCCAAATACAGTGCCTTGCGAAAGTATTCGGCCCTCTTGAACTTTTCAACTTTTTGCCACATTTCAGGCTTCAAACATAAAGATATAAAATTCAAATTTTTTGTGAAGAATCAACAACAAGTGGGACACAATTGTGAAGTGGAATGAAATTTATTTGATGTGTCAAACCTATTTAACAAATAAAAAACTGAAAAGTGGGGCGTGCTATATTATTCGGCCCTTTTACTTTCAGTGCAGCAAACTCACTACAGAAGTTCAATGAGGATCTCTGAATGATCCAATGTTGTTCCAAATGACTGATGATGATA
This sequence comes from Characodon lateralis, assembly GCA_036250325.1. Classification (NCBI taxonomy): domain Eukaryota; kingdom Metazoa; phylum Chordata; class Actinopteri; order Cyprinodontiformes; family Goodeidae; genus Characodon; species Characodon lateralis. The sequence continues at coordinate 13,341 of JAHUTJ010018692.1, forward strand.
ACTAGAATCCACCTGTGTGTAATCAAGTCTCCATATAAATGCATCTGCTCTGTGATAGTCTCACGGTTCTGTTCAAAGTGCAGAGAGCATCATGAAGATCAAGGAACACACCAGGCAGGTCCGAGATACTGTTGTGGAGAAGTTTAAAGCCGGATTTGGATACAAAAAGATTTCCCAAGCTTTAAACATCCCAAGGAGCACTGTGCA
>JAHUTJ010018693.1:0-13545 GCA_036250325.1 Characodon lateralis
ATATACACATACATATATATATATATATATATATATATCTATACATATGTATATATATATACATATCATTTACAAGTTGTTATCAAGGTACTTTTACATCTGCAGCTTTTCATGCAACACAAAGTTTCAGTGAGTGCCCTATTCGTTTTATAAAATTTAATATATGTAATGTAACAATCAGTTCAGTTCTCTGGTGGAAGGAAGAGCCACATTTAGGTTAGTGAAATGAAATGCACACAGGAGGGTGCACTCTGGGACTGTGGGACAAACAGAACTTTAATTACCAACCCAAAGTCAGGCATCTATTTCAAAGCAAATCAATACCACACCAAGCCATTTATTTATTTGTGACAATAGTTTTCAAAGGATAATAATGAGCTGAGAGATGCCTGAAGGCAGAACTGCCAAAAATCCCTCCCTCATAATCATTGCTGGTATAAGAGATAACGATGAAGACTGTCATTCATTTTTAATGTCAAGACTTAAAAATGGGGAAGAATGATTTCAGGCTCAGAGGATATACTGAATATTGATAACCTGATTGATTACCATTTAGAAACATGAGTTGTTTATTATTTTTTTCTCATACTGAATATAGTGCCTCAGAACTCTTGATTTTTTTGTCACATAACAATCTCCAACTTCAGTTTTATTAGGATTGTATGTGATAAAACCTATTCTTTTTGAGGGGAAAACTGTTCAAACTCAGTCTGACTAGATCTAGAGCATCTGTGAACATCAATGCTCGAGTGTTGCCACAGATTCTCAATAGGATTTAGGTGTGGACTTTGACTTTCTAATGGATTATGCTTTGATATAAGGTATTCAATTGTAGCTTGGCTGTATGTTTAGGGTGGTATTTGATATGTACATGCTCCCTCTAATGCAGATTATAACAAACAACAAAGCAAGTTATGATAACTATGCAGAGGACACACAGCTCTACATCACAACATCACCATGTGACTATAAACTCATTCAAGCATTGGCTAGATGCATAGAACAAACTAATGCATGGATGTGCCATCATTTTCTTCAATTGAATAAAAACAAAACTTAAGTAATAATTTTTGGACCAAAGAAGGGGCATTGAAGAGTCAGTTACTACAACTAGAAACTAGAGTGTCTTCATAGGTTTACCTAAAAAGTCAATCAGACAGCTCCAGCTGATCCAGAACGCTGCTACCTGCGTCCTCACTACAACTAAGAAAGTAGAGCACATCACCCCCAGTTCTAAAGTCGTTACACCGGCTCCCTGTATCTCAGAGAATAGACTTTAAAATACTTCTGTTGGTTTATAAATCACTGACTGGCTTACCACCAAAATACATTAAAGATTTGTTGTCATTGTATCAACCTTCCAGACCACTCAAGTCTACTCTGCACCTCCAGAATCAGAACCAAACATGGAGAACCAGCATGTAGTTCCTATGCTCCATTAATCTGGAAGAAACTTTCAGAAAACTGAAGAAATGCTGAAATCCTGAGTTCTTTAAACTGCAATGAACCTTTTATGTTTTCCTTTCTTATGTTTTCATCATGTAAGGCCCTTGAATTGTCTTGTTGGTGAAATGTGCTTTACAAATAAACGTGCCTTGCTTCGTCAGAATAGTATTAACTGAAGATGTAAATTTTTATAAACATTTTTTATGAAGTCAGAAATTATGTAAAAAACTGAAACTAGTTTTCAACATGGAAATGATTTAAAGAGTATGTCCTGAAGAAAACAGATTTAACATTACCCATCAGACATGTTCTCATCTGGAGCATCTCTATGTTCCTTTGCTATCTTTCTCTTCCAGCACTCCTTTCCCATCATTCTGCCTCCTTCAGCCTGTCTCTCTGCTTTTGTCCAACTGCTAGACCTCCTCCTAGATCCCGACAACCGTTGCACCTTAGATGGTCTGTGCCTCTTCTTTCCATCTTGTAACTTCTGCTGAAGCCTGACTGTCATATTTGAAGTCATACGCTTGACCTTCCTGCGCCTTCTGAGCGGCTGTCCTGTATTACTGTCGGTAAAGGAATCGGACTCTGGCCAAGACGGATGCCTGGATCTGACAGGACCCCTGACGACACGAGGCCAGTGGTCAGTGGTGGCCATATCGTCTGAGTCGCTATAGTTTGCCACAGCTGTGGTGAAAGTGGAGGATATGTTCTCCCTGTATTCTTTGGCCTCATCCAGACTGGACTCAGAAGCCTCAATCCAGCAATGCCTGCGCATTACCGGATAGACGGAGGACTCGTGAAGGCGCTTTCGACCCCTGCGCCGGCGGATCTGTCGCCGTTGCTGTAGTGGACTCAGGACCATTTCCTCCCACAGTTCCCCTAACTTGGTCTGCTCTGAGGCCTGCTCCAGTGCAGACACCAGGTCCTGCACCAGCTCATCCATCATGGTGCTGGAAACCAGGGACACAACAAAGGAAAGAGTTAAATCAGTCCACTGATTTATAAAATTACAGCACAGAAAAACACAGAATTCTGATAGCACTGCTGAACAGCCTTGGGATACGGATTCTTTGTAGATCACTGGTTTTGGACTTCACAAAAACTCGCATGAAGAAATAAAGCTCCATTTTCTTTTCAATGTGTGCCTTTGTAACCCTTTACCAAACAACTCTTTATGCATCATGAAATTAGATCACACTCATTTAAAAAACAAATAATGCATAATTATTAGAAATGTCAGAGCTTTTGCAAAATAGTAGTAAAAGGAAAGCATGTTTGCACATTACAGCATCAAAGATGTGTTGGATTTGAATTCTTTACATTATTTTTCTCACCTAATGTTCTGCAGTAACCAGAAATTGACACAAGCCTGTGGCAATTATTTTTATTTTTAGCCAATTGTCAACTGAAACTTTAATTCAATTAAGTTGAGCTCCATAATTTTAAATTAATCCCAAAAAGGAAAGTCAGACAATATTAAAAGGCATGCATTTTATTACCAAATATCAATCACTTTAGATTTTCATTCTTTTTTCCAAGCACTGAAAAACTTGACCTCTCGATGAACTTGTAGGAAACATCCACTCAGTTGATTAGTGCATCTCAACCACAGATTTATCTTTGTTTTAAAGGCAAACTTTTCTGGGCTTAAATGACATTTTTGGGCTTCTGGGGACAGGAAAAGTGCTAAAACACTAAAAGGTACAACTTGGAGATTATAGTTATTCATCCTTTTACGAAATAATAAAAAACATTGACCAGACAAAAAGAAAAATTCTGAATTGAAAAGAGAAAACTCTGATCCCACTGATTTCTCTATATTACCACATGTAATCCACTAATTATGCAGCCTTTCAGAGATAACAGCAGGGTAATTGTAAGTCAAGCAGCAAAGCACTGATGAAGCTCGAACAAGAGCGTTCTCTCATTTGATTACATCAATGTAGGACAGAGCACATTTAAAAGCATGTGCTGTGCACCTTTCCAGCCGCCACCAAATGCTTGAAATGTCTTCATGACCAGAGACGTAGGCTGCAGGGCAGCTTTGCAGCATCACTGCAGCAGAACAACAGCAGAGGCAAGCTGTAGTAATCTGCATGCTCTGAGCTGTTGCATAACAGCTCACATGTGAGCTCGGCACAAGGAGAACAAAACAGCTCCAGAACCGTCCGCGAAACGAGCCGTTTATAGGCGCTTAACGCGGTCGCTGTCACACAGATACCATCTCTACATGTCTGCTCTACAGCAACAAATAACAATGGAACCCCAAAGGCTCTGAGCACTCACCAGTCGCAGCTTGTCTTGTTTTGTTTTCTGCAGTCAGCTGGGTATGCAGACGCACTTCCGCCCTGCGGTGTAGCCAATCAGGTGGCTCCGCCTAGATGTGACGTAGGTCGAAAACAACAGGAGCGCAGTTCCTGCAGATAGGAAGCCACATGTCGGCCTTCCAAGAGCTAGATAACACTTTGACCTCCGTTACATCCTCTCATTAGACTCATTCTGACTTTTTATTTAAAAAACTGTCCTTTTTGTGATATGTCATGTTTTTGTAATTTATGTTTTTTTGTTGTTTTAGTTGTTTCAAACACATCGCTGTATGCTTACATATGAATCTCAAGAAATGGGAATATCACGGACAACTGGATTTATTTCAGAATTTAATTCACTCGTGTATATAGATTCATTACATTCACAATGATATAATTTAAGTGTTTCTGTTTTGATGCTCAAAATCAGTTAATATTTCACCAGTTTAAAAAAAAAAGTTTTTTTGCAACACTTGCGGCTTTTGTTTAAAATAATCAGACAGGAAATGCACAAAGAGAGAAGGGAAAGACATGGAGCAAGGGCTCCAGTCTGCCACTTCACAGTGCACTGCCCAAATAAAAAGGAAATTTAATACAGAAATTTTGGTCTACTGAAAAGTATGTGCATTCAACACTTGGTTGGGACTCCTTTTGCATGTGTTATTGCATCATTGCAGAAAAAAACATGGAGGCTATAAGCCTCCAGGCTAGATGGGGTTTAGGTCAGGTTGATCAATCAAGCACACACCAAATATTTATCAAAAAACGTCATGGGGTTGGAAAAAAAAGATTTTTACCTACTTTATGCTGTAAGATAGGTTCTATTTAAGGGATTTCTTGATTCCACAGAGTGGCACTAACTAGACCTGTGTGCTCCAGATGAAACTGAACTACAAAAATGTGTTTAATCCCAGGCATGCAAAGATTTAACAAGGGGAGCAATTATAGGGCCAGAATGTTTTGAGTAGCTTTTATCCCTTAATAAATGAAATCACCATTTGCTAATTGTATTTTGTATTTACTCTGGATAATACTTTCTGATGATCTGAAGTTAAGTGTGCCAAAAAATTAACACAAGAAATCTATGTGTACATTTTCAATGCATAATTTAAAAAATAAAATATTTTTATTAAAATCTGAAAAGTATAGAATGCATTTGTATTCAGTTGCCTTTGTTCTGATGCCCCTAAAAAATCCAGTGCAAGAGATTACCTTCTCAAGTCACCTAATTGGGGAATCAAGTCCCCCAGTGTGTCAAGGAGAACGTTTTGGATGAAGATAAAAGCAGGAGTAGCTTATAAAACAATATCCTAAGCTTTTAATATCTTTCAGAGCTCTTACAATTACAAACCTACCAAGACATTATCGACAAACTATGTAAACTGACAGGGAGCATTAATCACAGAAGCAGCCAGGAAGCCCATGGTAACTCTGGATGAGCTGCTAAGAGCTATGACTCAGGTAGAAGAATTTGTTGACAGGAACTATTAGTCATACACTCCACAAATTTAAACCTTTTGGCAGAGTAGCAAGAAGAAAGCCACTGTTGAAAGAAAATTATGAAAAGCCATTAAAGGTTTGCCACAATCATTGCAGAGAACACAGCAAATGTGGAAGAAGGGGCTCTGGTCATATGAGACCAAAATTTAACTTTCTGGCCTAGATGCTAAACAATGTTGGGAGGCAAATTTACACTGCAGATCATACTGTGGGAGAGCTGTTCTTTAGCAGGGATAGGGAAACTGCCCAGAGTTAATGGGACGATGGATAAATCTAAATGAAAGGCAATCCTAGAAGATAACCTGTTAGGAGTTGCAAGACTTGAAACTGGAGCAGAGGTTTCATTCAGCAGGATGACAACTTTGAACACAAAGCCATAGCTACAATGAAATCATTTTGATAAAATTATTGTTGAAAACCATGTATCATTTTCTTTCCACTTCTCAATTATGCACTATTTTGTGTTGGTCTATCTCATAAATCTCAATAAAACACGTTGAAGTTTGTTGTTGCATTCTGACAAAATGTGAAAAAGTTCAAAGGATATGGATACTTTACAAGGTAGAAAGTAATCTCATTATAATAACTATTGACTGTATACATTGTTCTGTTGATAACGTACCTTTTAAAACAATATTAGACTAACATTTTCTGCTCGAAGACAGCTCGCTGTAATGAAGAGCTGCTTCTCAAAGCCAGTGCTGTTGCAGAATCAGGCAGAAAAGTAATTTGGCACTTCTTTCATCTATCAGATGAAGACAGCCCAAATAATAAAACAGAAAAGTCTGTGAAAACGAGTACAAAAGCCATTTAATCGTTCTCATCTTCTCTTAATAACTGCAAATTTCCCCCTGGGCCCAGGGGAGAGGGCCTCTCTGTGCCGCTGCCACCTTATCTGCCTCCTCCACATTTCAGCAAGCCGAGCAGCTCCGTCAGTTCCTGGCTCCTGGCTTCTTCTTGTTCGGGGCCTGTGGGGAAGCTGGGCTCCTGGGTCCACCATTGTTCTGGCCTGGGAGGAAAGCCCTGAGAGAATACTGAAAACCAGAGAGTGGGAATATTAAAAAAGAAAAAAAAACTTGAGCCACTGCTTCATTAAGTGGAAGTCTTTCACAAGCAAACATATCAGAAACAGAGCCCCTTTCAGAGGCAGTAATTAGCAATTTGGAAACCTTTCCCCCTCAGGATATACTGTTTCAATTTAGTCAGCAGCTTTAGATACTTTGCCACTTAATATTCATTGTTTCTACCATCTTCCCAATTTCCCAATGCACAATGTCTGGTCTTTCTCTGGTGATAAAATGCTTTATCTGACATGTAATTCTTCTTTTCAATGACCCTATTGCAAGAACAGTTAATTTGTATGAAATACTTTTTAAGGAATTATGAAAAATTAAGGGATATGAGCTTCATAAAGCAGAGCTGGTCCAGGATTTTATGAGGCCCAAAGCCAAATTTCATTTGGGGGCGCCCTCCCAGTCACCAGAGCATCACAGATTTCCCTCTTATTGCCAAAGGCTTTTAATTGGTATTGTCACATAATTCTGCTTGAAAACGTTTTCCAGATTCATGTTAATGGCCATGTTTCATTTATCTGAAGATGAAAAATATATTTATTTTAAATCGACAGCATAGTCTCTCAGTAAATGTTATCAAACACAATTATTTAAAAAAATTATTGATTTGATAGGCAAGAACATGCTGAACAAGCAGGCACAAGGTCCAGTATCCACCAAAAAGTGGAAATACTCCATATTTGAATAAAATAATGTAACTATGCCTTTTGGGAAAATGACTATAAGCTTAATGTCTTTTTGATTCATGCAGAATGTTTTCTGTAGCAGTTTTGAATTCTGACAATATGCAGTAACAAACATCACCTTTTGGAAAGATAATTAAAAAAAATTAATCAAAATCTGACAAAGATAGCCTGTGTAAATACAAATGCAGTTTACAAACGATGATTTGAATTAAGGCAAAAACAGTATCCAAACCAAATTCAATTGCCCCACTCTTGTAAACATTAATGAATTGTGATTAGCCACACCCAGATCTGATTACCGCCTGTCCTGTAGAATGAATAAATCATTTAAAAAGGATGTGTCTGACAACATGAAGTAGCTTAAATATTTCAAAAAGCCACACATCATCGAAAGTTATTCATAAACACATTAAATAAAAAGCTATTGACATCTTAAGCATCACAGTGCCATTTCTAAGGCTTTAGGACTCCATTGAATGGAAACAACATGGAACACTGATAGTTTTACAATCACTACTCCTAGCCTGCATCAACGACTCATCTAGGAGCTCACAAAAGACCCAGAACAACATCTAAAGAACTGCTGACCTCAGTTAAGGTTAGTGTTCATGATTCAAGAGACTGGGCAAAAAGAGTTTCAAGGCTAAAACCTCCACTGATGATGGACACAAAGACCTGTCTGAGATTTACCAAAAACGTCTTATTGATCCCCAGGACTATTTGGAAAATATTCTGTGGACCAATGAGTCGGCCAGTTTTTAATGACTTTATTAATATAATATTAAAGCTATGAAGGTTTTTCTTTGTATAAGTACAAGTGGTGCATTCATCAGCTTGTCCCGAATGAATTAAAGTTCACAGCAGCATGGGTCCTAAGCAGGTGCAAAGTTTTCTTAAAACTCATGCCGGCCCTGTCAAAGTACCAAGCAGAATCATATAGGGAAGTTGGGCTGCACTAATCAAGTGTATAGAAAATGTTTTTTGGAGTTTGAAAGATTTGCAGATAACGTTCTTATATTTAGTTCTATAATCCCTGATTCAAAACACTTATCATTAATTGTTTGCTTATGTTTATAGCACCATCCCTTCTGCATGGATTTAACAGCAAATGTTTCCCAGCTGTTTATTAAGCCAAACCACATACAGTGCCTCCGGGGGAGCAGACTCACACTTATCTTCGTCTCCATGGAGCCTTTGTTTCAAAATCTCACTACTTCCATTCATTTCCAATCAGTATTGTCTAATAGGAATAATTGATTTTTGCCTTTTCTTCACAAATGAAAAACGTTTGTGATTAAAGATTTTGTCTCTGAATCTAAATTTCAAGATCCCCATCAATACTTAAATAGGCAACTCATTAAAGCAAATGGGGGGGGGGGGGGGGGGCTAAGATGTGAAAATAGGAGGCAGGAAAGGAATGAAATAATGAATGAAGTCCGAGAGCTATCTTTCCCGGGCAGAGCGCCACGAGGGATGCAAACTCTCTGCCGCCAGAAATGAGCTACCTATCTGTGAAAAGAGTGACTGCTCCATCCTATTTGATTTGGCTCTCCTATCATCTCTTAAGAAGATGTCAGCCTTGCTTCTTCTATTGCTCTGAGCCTTTATCAACCCGAAGACGATTTCCCTGCAAAAAAAAAAAAAAAAAAAAAAAAAAGGGGGGGTTGCAAAAAAGAAGGGGGAGAGACATTTCAGCGCCTTTCTGGGAGCAACACTAAAGAATAAGTGTTGTGCGATAAAGAGCGAGTTGTTAAATAGATCTGTCTATTTGTATGGTAATAATGATCACTTAAAGACTCAGGTCTCCGTGACTTGTAGAACAAGAACATAAATCTGTATTCAAGTATTGTGTTAACATGACTCTCCGAACGACCTTGTGAAACTTTCATACAGTAAAAAATGACTCGGATTTCAGTTTCTTGTTCTTTGTTTCATCTGTTCAGAGAGGAGGGGTTCCCTCACGGAGAAGAAAAGTTTTTCCGTCTACACACTGAGGTCCTTTTCTTCAGTACAACTATTGCAGACAGATATGCAGGGCCTATTTAATCTTAAATATCCAATCTGATATCTTAAAACAAAAAACTGATACAGGGGTACAATACTGTAAAATTGTTTCTTTGCACAATACATAGTACACACTTATTTTTCTGATTTCAACAATTTCAATCATAGACTGTAAAAGCAAGTATGGCAATTTAAAAAGTAAAAACTTGAAGAAGTTGAAAAGTTTAAAGCAGGGTTAGGGTTTAAAACTATGTCTCAACGTACCAAGACATTGCCGTCCACCAAAACTGACAGGCCAGACAAGAATAGCATTAATCAGAAAAGCAGCCATATCTGTCAATAGGACAACTATTAGATGTGCTCTCCACAAATCCAGCCTTTATGTAAGATTGGCAAGAAGTAAACCATAAGAAGCCATGTAGGGGACACAACAAACATGATGTATTGAAAGTGCTCTGGTCAGATCTGTGGTGGAAAACCGACATTATGCTGAACACACAATCCCCATGGTGAAACATGGGGGCGGCAGTATTATGCTGTGAAATTACACTCCTTTTGTTCGTTTGAAACACTCAGTTATTTTATTGCACAATAATGCCGAGTTGCTTAACATGAGAAGTTTTGAATCAAATCCTGTGTAACATAGATTAATTATAAAATACATTTGAATAAATTCTAACATTTGAGGTTTCCTAAAAATAAAATTTTTAGCCGACATGAACAGTGCTCTGTGTGGTGGAAAACCGACAATGAAAACATCATCCCTGAGTTGAAACATGGTCGTGGCAGCATCATGTTGCGTGGATGCTTATCTTCTTCAGGGACAAGGAATCTGATTAAAACTGATGGGAAGATGGATGGAGATAAACACAGGACAATTCCAGAAGAAAACCTGTTAGAGTCTGCAAAGAGCTTGAGACTGGGGCAGAGATTCACCTTCTTAGCAGGAAAACAAACTCTAAACATGCAGCCAGAGCTACAATGGGATGGTTTAGATCAAAGCATTTTAATGTGTTAGAATGGCCCAGTTAAAGTCCAGACCTAAATCCAATTAAGAATATGTAGCAAGATTTGAAAATTGGTGTTCAGAAATACTCACCATTTATATGTGAAGATTTTTTGCAAAAAGAGTCGGCCAACGTTTGAATCCCTAGGTGCTTAAAGCTGGTTGGTACATACCCCTAGAAGGCATGCAGCAGTGAAAGTTGGTTCTACAAAGTATTGACTATTAAGGGAAGAACACAATGCACACCATACCTTATGTTGGTCCATCACTTAGGTTTGTGGTTGCAATGTGATAAAATGTGAAACAGTTCCAGGAGGTGTGAATATTTTATCAAGACACTGTATAAAGTTAAAATAAAAAGACAGTCGGTATTCTTAGAAGTGAGAGCAAAGAAAGTACAAGTTACTGTATTACTGACTGATTTTATCTGTTAGCAAATCTCATACTCAGTATGTGTTTCTTGGTGTTGAAACATTTTTTTAAAGGAAATCCAACAATTATTAACATTTTTATTTATCCGTTTGCCTTTATCTTGCTGCTTCACATCAAAAAACCCTCAAAGCAAGATTTCTTGGTCTGTTTCCTCTCAAACATTTAGACTTATCTTCTCAAGCATCTCAATAAGCCATTAACGTGATGCATAATATCTGGAGCCTAAATCTAATAAATCTATGGCTATTTTCTTCATACTATGCCATGGTAAAACAGCTTCAAGATTACTTTAATGATTTTCAAATTCTGTTATATCTCAGTGGTAAGCGCCAAACTCAGGGAGATTATTGTTTTGGTTTTTTGTTGTGGTGTTCACCTCCTCTAACATGAATCTGTGAAACAAAATGAATCAAACTAAGCTGTAAACATAAGAAGAAGAAACATCAGTTCCTTAAAAAATATTCACATACATTTTCATGCATTTTTATGCATTTGATAAGGATTTTATGTGATTGACCAACACAAAATAACGTGGAAGGAAAGGGTTACAAGACGCAGATTAATATTTTTGTTCTTCTTTGTAAAATAGCTCAAGCTCAGACAGCTTAAATGGGGAATATCTGTGTACAACAAATTTCAAGTCTTGCCACAGATTCCTATTTGGATACAGATAGGCACTTTGACTAGGCCATTCTAATGTATGAATATTGTTTGATCTAAACTAGTCCATTGTAGCTCTGGCTGTATGTTTATGTCAGGTTGGATGATCGGAGTGGACCCCAGAATGCAGACGGACAGACAGATTCTGTAAATTAATGGTTTTATTTTAAGCAAAACAAAACTCAACCTCAGGAGGACGCAGGAATAAACAGGCTAAACGGGAACAGATGACAGAGAGAAGTGATGTTTCCACAGAATGATTGTGCATACAGAATATAGGGTGTTGGAAATTATTTACCATCTTCATACCTTGTTTGATAGATTTTACAGGGTTGATTCTGGACTGCAATGGCTTGCCATGTCTTTTAGGAACGCTGTTACCTCAGTAATAACGCATCTGCAGATCATCTCAAACTCCTCCTTTGTGATGACATCTTTGGAGTGGCTCCATTCTTTACCACCAACCTTACAGTTCGATGTTGCACTGTGAAAAGGTCTTTGTCTTTTAACTGGTGGCTTGTCTTTTGGCTGACGCCAGTTACCACCCCCCTGGTTCTGTTGCATCACTTGGGGACTGACTTTGCGCTTCTTCTTACACCTGTTCTCAGTTTGAGTGTTTAACACTCTAACTTTGCCTTTTCCTGCTCTGTCTGAACGGACACGTGTTTCCCACACAAGCTGAGCATATCTACGAGTCTCCTGCATGGAGAGATTCTCTGTTATGCAATGCATGGTTACTTCATACTGCACGCTAATGTGGAGATTGTGAAGAAACAAAGACTTAAAAGTGTGGTTTTGTTCAAGACCTGGAGCATAACATCCCTGAAAATAAGTTGTCTTTAAACGGTGGAAATATTCTCAGGGAGGTTCATCCTGTTTTTGCAAAACTGTCAAAGCATTAATAGTGGCAGCGGCTTCATCTCTGTAAACATAGTACTCTTCTCTAAGAGCCTGGCAGAGAGCTGGATAGCTGTCACTAATTTTGGGAGGAAGAGTTTTTATGAACACATGAACACTCTTAGCTGTTGTTTTCCAAATAAGCCTCAGCTTCTCACGATCAGAAGGAAAACGCAAGTCAAGGAGACAATGTTCAACCTCAAGCAGGTAAGCCTCAATATTTGACTCCTGGCTACCTGGATCAAACACCTCTATGTCTTTACCAAGGGATTCAAGCTGTTTGAAACGGACACCATGCTCCCAAGGTGGACCACATCCATCTGAGAAGTCAATTGTGGCAAGAGTTGACATATTAAATTGTCTTTGCTCTTTAGCAATAAGCAGAGTCTCTGTGTGTTCTTCTCACTAATTTATATGCCCTTTTTGTCCCATACTACTTAACCTTTGTACCTGTAAACCAACCATGCCACCCTGTGTACCATTGCTATCATTTATTGTCTTTGTAATTTGGAAATTTCATTACTTAAGGAAAGTTTTTTTTTTTTTTTTTTTTTTTTTTTTTTTAAAAAACTTTAGATCAGTTGACTCATTAAACATGACAGATTTGGACCCCTGATCAAACCAAAGTAATTGTAAGTTACCTCCTCTTGAAAGTATTTTGCTTGAGTCATGAAACCACAATGAGTCAAATATAAAAATTGCTTTAAAAATTTCTGTCAAAATAGGTACAAAACATTCCCAAGACTTGTATAAACTGACTCATGTTGGATATGAAACATTCTTCGCCAGGTGTCTGTTAAAAAAGTTGGGTACAAAATGATCAAAACTGCAAAACTACTAAATGGTGGAGGGGCGAAATGACCAGTCCTCCCACAAAACCTACATATCTCTTAGAAAACAGACATCAAGTTTTATGTATACTTACTGCATAAAACCTGCTTGTTTTACGGTTTAATTAAACAGCCATACATATTTTAGATTTCAAAACTAAGAAAGACATTAATGCTTTTGCGGAAGGTGATTAAATAGAATTTTTGTATGGAATGTTTTATATTCATGGAAAATTAAGTATAAAAGTACATTGTTTGCAGCTTATTAATACAAATGAACAAAGTAAAAATATATTCTACACAGGTATTTCATGAAAACAGTACAACTTTAAGAAATGTATGCCCTCAATAGCAACTTTCACAACAAAAAGTATTGTTGTTTGTGTGAGTTGTTAGCACTTACATATGGTCCATTCACTGATCTGAAAGGTCAGGGATTCTCAGTTTAAGTTGTATCTGATTGTTCCATACATTCCTAACAGAGCACTTCGTTCTCAGACTGTAGGTTTACTGATGGTTCCTAGAGTATCTAGAAGTAGAATGGGAGGCAGATCCTTTAGTTATCGAGCACCTGTCCTGTGGAATCAGATCCCGGTTTTGGTCCGTGAGGCAGACACCCTGTCTAATTTTAAGGCTAGGCTTAAAACTTTCCTTTTTGATAAAGCTTATAGTTAGAGTGGCTTAGGTTATCCTGAGCTATCTTCC
>JAHUTJ010018694.1:0-13537 GCA_036250325.1 Characodon lateralis
ATTTCTCCTGGATGTTCTGTAAATACGACGCTCTGCCCCAGCAACCCCCCTCATCTGTGAACTGAACTGTATGGCCGTTTGATAAAACTTCCATCTCTTTTTCAAGGACAATGGCACCTTCGTCAGTATTGACACTCCAATTCTTTGCACACATGATCATACTTAAATATTGGCACCCTCATGAGTCCACCATGACCCTGCAAAATCTTTGCAGGGTCAATCTTAATTTCTTCTCCTTTTCATGGATTTTTAGATTTACCAGAGAAAGGAAAATAATACTAGTTTCTTAAAAATTTGAACAAAAGGTGTTTTTACACCAGTGACTCAGCTTCCTTAGTCAGAACTCAGGGATTGCTTAGTTACATTTCAATGGATGCAAATGTTATTATTGAACTACAACTGCATTATACCAGCAAACCCAAGGATCATTCTCTCTTAGCACAAGATGCTTTCCCCTACATAGAGGACTTAATGATATAATTACCTCTTTAGAAAGATTGGTTTAGAACCAGCTCTTACCAGTAACACCCAAAAGATTATTAATATTATCTGTATCATTGTAATGTTGGCCAGAGATTTTTAGATTTCTCAGAAGGATTCATAGATCTTTTGATTTCTTAGGATTGTAGTGTCATTTAATTTGTTTTTCTGTGTCTGTATCTGTGTTTTTTTTTTTCTTTGTGATTGTATTGTAATTGTATGTACAGCGCTTTGAGTATCTCGTTACTGAAAAGCACTAGATAAATAAACTTACCTTACCTTACCTTGAGTACTAGATGAATATTGTTTTAAGGGTTGTTGCTGACCATGTCCATCACTTCGTGACCACAGTGTACATATCTTCTGATAACTGCTTCCATTAAAATAAAGCATCATGTCATTAAATTCAAATAATTTCAAAATGGTTGCTTGAACCTCACAGTTTGCTGTGCTCCAGTGACTTCCGCTGTCTCAATTCAATAGAACAGAATATTCTAACTAGCAGCCACATCAACAGGAGATTTTCATGATGCACAATTCCATCGTGTCGATATGAACCAAAATATCTGAGGAATGTTTCTCACACTTTGATGATTTTAGGTTATGAAACATTAAAGCAGTTCAGAAGGCAAAATGGTGTGTAACCTGGTACTAACAAGATGTACCTAATAAAGTGTCCAGTGAGTGTGTGTTATAGTGAGTGAAGACTATTTTTATGCCTTACTCTTAATAAATTACAATTTAAAAACAGTTTCAAGCCAGCCCTAAAAAACAATCATTCTGAATACTGAAATAAACATCACGGCAATATTATCCTGGCTAAGACAACTACACATAAGTCATCCACATTACTAAAAAATAGTCTGGCAAATTTTAATAAACATACAGAACTGGAAAAGGCTTATTTAGACATGAGAGATGGCATAAAGCTATTGTTGATGTTTGACCTTCTGACAATAATACCACATTTCATGAATTATAAACTGTAATTTCCTTCTGCATAACAGCTCTTCAATAAACCTTTGTGCTGGTCTCTTTACTGGAATTGATGAAAAAAAATCACTCATAATTTAATGAACCTCTTCATTACACCAAGATGTAGAAAATCCTGGTCCAACTGAGTTTTACAACTTGCTTTATAGTCTATATTAAACATCCGGGACAACCTATAGCTTTGTGTCTTCTACAGAACCCTACCGAGAGAAAATGATGCACAGTGTTTATCAAGTGGATAACTAACAGAAGCCAGACCAAATCTGAAGGGTTGGAAAGTTGATAAATATAAATTTAATTGAGCAACATTCCTTTTCCCTCGGGGTTTGTGGAAATGGAGTCGGACCAGAATGCAGAGAGATACTCGGGAGCCACATGATGGGTTGTGATGTGGTTTATTCACAGACTTGAAAGTCCACAAAAACGAAGCTGAACAGGAATTAAGCAGGCAGGAACCTGGGAACATAGCAAGTCTCTGGCTGGAGCATGACAGGAGGGAGGGAGGGAGGAAAGAAAGAAAGAAAGAAAGAAAGAAAGAAAGAAAGAAAGAAAGAAAGAAAGAAAGAAAGAAAGAAAGAAAGAAAGAAAGAAAGAAAGAAAGAAAGAAAGAAAGAAAGAAAGAAAGAAAGAAAGAAAGAGGGAACAAGGAAAAGCGGTAAGCTCATATACAGAGGGAATAGTGAATAGTAAGACAATGCGAAGGAGAGGCAGGTAATCAGGGTGCACTGACAGGTCTGATGACCAGGTGTAGGGAACTGAGGGAAATAGGTTTCTATGGCTACTGGAGCTGGGAATTGGGGGGGAACTAAACTAGTCACAACTCTAAGGGAAACAAACACTAAACTATCAGGAGGAGCAGGGATAAGAAAACCTAAAAATAAGCTAACATAAATAGTAACTCTAGAAGGAACTAAATCTAAGGACATGGAAAGAACTAAGTAAACAAACAAAAATACTGAATAACAGAATATGACTGACTGCAGGAACTGAAACATGAGGGACTAATCCAGTGAACTATACTATAATAATTAACTTGGGAGAAAATAAGTAACACTAGGCATGGAGGAAAAGGACCTAGTAAAACTAAGGAGCACAGAACTACTCGGAAACCAAATACAAGAACCTAGCCAGAGAATAAACATAAATGCACATAACTACTAACCAGAAAGCACATGAGAATGAGTAAACCGTCAGAAAATCCAAAACGTCAGATCCTGACAACTTCTATATGCCTGACGCTATGTGCTGAACCCCATGTAAATCCATGGATTTCTGTGTGTGAGAACTGGATCTCTTCCAGTTCTCAAACTGGATCAATCCAACTGTCATAGAAAACAGAAGTTCCTGCCTTGGCAAGGACAACTGTGGGAAATGCCTGAAATTATTCTCTGTTGGTTTTTTGCCCTGGAACTCCCTACTGACACAGTTTTTAACAAGTCTGTTCTTTATTGTTGGATAAGAAACTGACCTGAGGCCTGCAGTGCATTTGATGCTGTCTGGATTCTTTTGTGTCCTCCTGTTATAAGTAATCAAATCATTGAAGGAAAATGTTTGCAGTCCAGCCATTCCTGGGAAGGTTCACCACTTTTCCAAGTTTTCTCCATTTGTGGATAATGGTTCTGACTGTGGCTCACTGGAGTCTCAAAGCCTTAGAAATGGCACTCACGAGGTTGTTAGATATGAATTACTTTTGTTTCTGAGGAAGCACTTTGTTTTGTCTTATGTTTAACCTTTAAGTCTTTAAACTCTTACTGTGAGTGGTGCTCTTGTTGCATCACTTGAATAATTTGGCACCATGCAGTCTGAACATGGGACTATTGAAATATAAGACAAGTCTGACAATGTGGAGCCTCCCTTATTCATTCTTCTGCCCTTCTCTGTCTCTCACATGTGTGGGAGATTAAGGCAAGACAAGGGAAGCATGTTTCTACAGCACATTTCAGTACCTAGACAATTCAAAGTGCTTTGAATTATGGAAAAAGTACATTGCAGTAACAAAAAACATTAAAAAAAAGTTTAGTGCAGTGGCATGATGAAGAAAAGTAAAGAAAGGTAAAGAAAAGTTGAACTACAGACTGAAATTAATACGTGGACTCAATGCGTTTAGGCTATATTTTCTTCACCTAAAATCAAGGATTTCTCCCTGGTAAGGAGGCAACTCCTTAGAACTGTTCCATCCCATTATGTGTCTCCATAATGGGTGAATATCCCTTGAACATGAAAAAGTGAAAGACAAAAAATGTTTCAGTCAGCTTTCTTCTTTCCTTATGCTGTTTGCTTTATGACCAGATGTTCTGAGTTTCTGAGATAATGACACGTCGAAGTTGATCAAATAAGCTGCATGTTAACTAAAAACTCATTTTTGGAGAACTGACAATCCTAAAAGATAAGAATCAGCACCAGTGAATACAAATCTTGCCAAAACTGTAGATCACTAAGGGTGTTGGAGCTCAGGTTTTAGGGTGGAAATGATGTTCATTGGCAAACAGCATCCTCAGAATTTCTTACCTTAGTAGTAACACAGCCTGTTTGTTGAAGCTGATATTTTTGACATGTTACTTTTCAACTTATGCCTTGGGCAGTACCTTTTTCTCTTTATGCCCCCTCCTCACTGGTATTATTAAGCTGATGCTGATATGTGCCTGTACATTTGGGCAGTGAAATTTCTTTTAGAAAAGATTCTATGGTCTACGGGATCTTTGCATTTTGACACCCTCTGAGCTGACACCACTGAAGCCAGCAGTGGCAAAATTTCCACAAATTAATACATGCTCCCTCACTGATCCTATTCTAACAGAACTTTCTGGTCTGGTTGTTATCAGATTATTTTCTACATTTTTCGCGACTTTATTTTGAACTGTTTTCTTATTTCTTTGCTAGATTTACAGACAAGTCAAATGTTGCACCAAGCAAACTGAACTGAGCCTTAACAAGACTCAGGTGCCTATGGTAATTATTAGCTATTGCATTGTAAACACATTCTGCTTGTAATTGTTAATTGGAAGAAAGTTTAAAGGAGAGAAGCTGATTCTAAACAGACTTAGTTTAGTCAATAGGTTCCTACACCATGAGGGTTTCAGTTGGCCCTGGACGCAGTGCCAGTTTTAAGGTATAGTACGAAACAAACTTACAATAACCCAAAAGATTTTTTTTAGATGTTTTTTTCACACAACACACAGAAACACCTCTGTTAGGCTCAGACATGGGAGGAACAAGGACTGAACTGCACACAGAAAACAAAATAGACTCTGAATTCCTGAATGCAGTAATATGCTATTCTACTGACAGCTCCCAGGAAAGAGGAGTTACCCCATGACGATGTAGAGCTACAAAGCCAAACGTGCACCAGGGTTCTTTTTCACTGCCCGTTGCTCTCCACAGGCTGCATTGGTGGGGCATGCGTGTAAATGTCTTGATCTCACTGGCTGAGTAAAAGAAAGCATCTTCTAAGAAACCTTGGATAAACAGAAAAGTACGGTTTGCTGTCTGTGACTATACCGAGGCTAAAAATAAGACTATCCGCCTGAAGTTGTTTGAGCTCCTGTAGAAAGAATCTGAGAATAGATTCCCCAAGAAGAGACTCTGTCTCTAATTACATCAACAGTGGTTGTCTTCTATTGCCCTGAAGAAGGCAGCATTTGAAACCACAGCTTTGCACACCTGATGGTGCGCCTGTCAGTCCAAGCAAAGGCCACTAGACCAAGATGTGTGAGACTTATGTGAGACTTAAAGGGGTTGCTAAAAGGTGCTGCAGCGACTAAGCTGAGCTGCTAATATGTGACATCATCACGCCTACTGTCTGTCCACCAAATTGTGGGTCCATATCCGGTTTTTGCCACCATCTTGGTTGGCCATCACTCCATTCAATCATTTACTGTAATGGCTAGTTAAAACATTATGAATAAATTGTCCAATAGGTTATGGATTTCTAATTCAGCAAAAATATTATTTTATTAAAACATTGTTTTATTTTTTCTTATGTTTTGCATTTTCACTGGTTGTTTGAACACATATTGTTTTTTGTCTTAAAACTAATGTAACTAATTTATTTAAAGTTAATAGGTTTTCCTTATTCTTTTGATTTTTACTTAATAGTTTAGTTATTTTATGATTATATAATTTAGTTGAATATTACTAGCCTGGTTAAAGAGTTTGTTGAATGAAACATTTTAGTGCAAGAAATTCACTTATTCATCTATTGCTCTATAATACCACACGTCACCAGGTAGGCATTCATAAAACAATAATTGACAGAGACTGAGAGACATAGAGCTGTTTGGCTATTAATTCCTAATATTCAGGTGGTGCCCCAACTTAGTATTTTTGATTAAATTACTAACTTTAATTGCTTTTGGCATTTATTAATTCATAGCCAAACCAGACCTATGTCTGGCACATCACCGTTTCAACTTTTTTGCTTGAATATGCCAAATTCTTCTTTGAGGATCTTTAATAACTCTTTTGAATAATTAATGTTTTAGTACCAAATCGAATTTTCAATTTTACAAATGCACTTGAGTTATCAATTCAGTTTGCTCCTTTGTCAGAGACTTGCACAGACTTAACCTGGAGTTACCCAGTGCATGTTATCTAAGTCACTATGATTCAGTTCAATATATTTATACATCTCCAATTAATTAAAAATGCCATCTCAAGATAGTTCTTCTGAACTATCCTCCTGTCTGCTGGACGAGAGCCTGAATCCCAGAGAACGGATGTTTTCAGTGGAAGATGACTCCAGTGGAAAAGTCCAATCAGAGATAGTCTGTTGCTGGAAGAGAACTTTAAACTGTTATGATCCAGGCGTTGAAGCATTGAGTTGTGTTCATGTTTTCTTCATTTCCCTTTTTATGTTCTCTAGTTGTTCCAGTTTAGTTCATATCTTTGTGTATTAGTTTCTAAGTTCATTCCCATATTTTTTGTACTTTTAGATTTATTCTGTTGGGGTCATCCCATGTGTTTCTTTGTATCACGGTTCAGCTACATATACTATATGTCATGATATGACATCCTTGGACTTGGTTTGTGTTTTGTGTTAACTTTTGTTTAGTTCTGTTTCCCTGTGTTAATCAGTTCCACCTGTCCCCTCTGCCTCCCTGCCAGCTTGTCACACCTGTTCTTAGTTCCTGTGATTACTTGCCTTTGTTTTCTCCCTGTATATTAGTTGGTCTGTGTTCTTTGTTCCCTGCTGGTTCTTCTGTTTATTTACTCACTGTTCTGCCATGTTTCATTTCCCTGATCAGTTCTTTGTGTTTTGCTACTTCCTCGAGATTGCTAATTAAAGATGGAGATTCCTTTAATCATGTGGCTGCCAAGCTCTTATGTGCACTTTGGTCCGATCCAAACCCATAACGTGACACTATAGAGTCATATTCAAAAAAACCTGGATATTATTGAAAAGCTTATTTATTTCAGTATCCCAATTCACCAAGTAAAACACATTATACCGACTATTTACACATAGACTGATGTTTTAAAGCCTGTGTTTCTGTTAATTATAATGATTTTTTGCTAATCAGAGTTAATTAAAACAAAACATTTAAGATTAGAATATTACATCAGACCACTAAAGAAAACATTTTAATGCAGAAATGTGGGCTTAATGAAAAGTATGTTTCATACCTGCTTAAAAGTTATTATTTTAGAAAGGTACGGTACTTTTAATTTGATAAACGAATCTCGCGATTTATTGAATATGACTGTATTCTCCTTCCCTAAGCTCCTCTGCCTTCTCCCTGCCCCAGCCATTTCATATTTTCACCTGATTGCTCACACCTGCTGGCCGTCCCTTTCTTTGTGTGTAAGCTCTCTGGTTGTCATACTCATTGCTGGTTTCTTCCGTTGCACTGCCTCATGTTCCGTTGCTCCATCCTTCTCCATTCCACTGTTTGGTTTTCTGTGTTGCCTCGTATGCCTCGTTCTCCTAGTGTTCCTCCACTGTTTGTTCCTTCTCATTAAAACTAACAAACTCTGCTGACGGTTCATCTCCGCGTTTGGGTCCTGCCTTGACCAATATTATGGCACAAACACGTTTCTTCTATCTTTCCCTTAGGTCAGAGATCTTTTTGCATAAGATTTCCTAAAAGTCTGAAGAGGTCTGAATAACTATTACGACCGTTGACCTGCAATGCAGTGGTGTGGTCTTAATCATGCAGATTCGAATGTGGCAGCACACTGATTATGGCTGATTCAGACTCTGGGCCCGCCTCCTTCCTGAAAATCTCCCCCCTTGGATCGGCCTTGGAATGCTCAACCAATCACGTCTGCTGATCAACCACCTGATCCTTCAAGAAGCTCTGAGGGAGACTCATTCAGTAGGGCAGCTTTGTGTGCAATGTTTTCCCCCTTGTGTGTCCTGTTTGCTCTGTGAACTTAGTGTTTTGTGAGTTGGTTGTGTATCTCTGTAGCTTATGGAGAGTTAATTTTAAGACAGTTTTCTTGTAAACCTGGTATTCTGTTTCAGTTATATGGTGCTTTTCTCTCATTTCTTTAGTTTGGGGCTGATTGTTTTATTTAGAGAGGCATCCTTTGGTTTTGTCTATTGCAGGTTTATTGCACCATGTAAATAAATCCTTTCAACCGGAACTTACCATCTGGACGCTACTTTTATGTTACCCTTTTCTTCCGTGCCATAAGTGGGCATAACAGTAACCATTAGAGCTTAACCTCTTGAAAAATTGGATTGCTGAACTTTCATTCATTATTTCAGACACCATTTTATTTTAGCCTTTTATTCTTATCAGTAAGTATGGTGTGTGTCCTTCTCCTGCACGTAAAACAATGTAATCTGGTGTGAGCCGACACTCAGGAAGATTTTAGTCATTTCCCATAAACAAAAAATCAACGATGACCCTTTTTATTACTTTTATCCTGTGAAAACAAAACTGTCTTTTTGTTCACTTTTAAATTGACCTTTGTGTCAGCTTCCTAATACCTGTACCAAACATTGTCCCTTCCACCTCCTTCCTGTTGTGTTTATTTATTTAACACTTAATGACCGGATAAAATGGAAGTTAGGTAGCCTGGTAAAAGTAAACATGTTCATGTACTCTTTAGGTGTTTATAGAGTTTTTTCTTTTCTCTGTTAACCCATGCCATCTATTACATCTGCAACCTTCCTGTCATTTGACCTCTGTCCTGTCCAAGGCTTTTTATATTCTGGTGCAGTGTACCCTAGAGAAAACCCAAAGGTTGTTCTGAGTGGATCAGTCGCTCCAAAAGGTTGACATCAAAACAAGATGCTGGAAGTTCAATGTATTTAAAGAGCTCAGATATAACAGGATGCAGAGTATTCTTTTTCATTTGTTTGCTTTTTTTCAGTTCATATTAGTCATACGCCATGACTGTTTTAGACCCATTGTGAAATATGAATGTCAAGATATTTATCAAGTTTTTCCTATACTTCTTGGCAATATGTTTAGACTACTGCCCTTGCTACAAAAATGATCTTGTCAAATTATAATTTATACTTTGACTTTTTGGAGCTGCATGCTGTACATAAACAGCATATTTTCAGAGCAGGACAGATGGTCTATCTGGATGTTGTAGTAGAGTACTCAGCTTTACTTTAGGTGGCCTTTATTTTGAATGCTGTCAGTAGCCAATATACCACTGTTGTCGGGCTGGAGTTTCTGTTGTATGTTTTTGTCTGTGTTTTTTGACTCCTAGTAGGCGCTAGTGCTCAGCAGTGGTGGAGACAGGTGTTTTCCATCTCGGTGATTGAGTCCTGGAGTACTTAAGCAGGAAGCAGCCAGCATCTTGTCGCTCGAGTATTAGCCTCTGTGGTAGCTACTCAGCCAGTCTCGTATAAATTAAGTTTATGTGTACTTTGCCTTTGACAACGTTTAACTTTGTTCTTCTTAGTGAACTGAACCGGTGATTACCTGGAGGTTACCTGGAGGTTACCCAGGCTCAAACACTAACTACGTTTTCAAGGACTTTCCAAGGATTATACCGGCGACTACCTGGAGGTTAGAGCCGTACGTAACACTATGACAACTGTGACATGTAGGAGCACAGTTCCTAAAAACAATGAAAGAAATAAGTGAATTTCTTGCACTACAATGTTTCATTCAACAAACTCTTTAACCAGGCCAGTAATATTCAGCAAAAAAAATTAAAACCATATACCCTGGTTCTTAGTTATGATTGAACTAATTAATTCAGTTTGGAATTAAATGGTAGCTTGAATAGCAGCATTTTTTTTTAACATCTTGAAAGCCAAAATAAAGCATTAAAGTCATGTAAAAATGAACCATGTGATACTGATTTGAAAACAAATATATAAATAATTTATCAAACAAACATTTGGTTGTTTATTGAAACAAAGAAGTGCTTTGATATGATTGACGCAACATTTGAGTTAAGTTACATCACTTACTGCCAAGAATTACAGATTTTGTGCTATTCATAGAGATGTTCCAATCAGATCCTACACATTGGCTTGGATTCCTGCTGATCTTGGCGTTTTGTATCGAAGTCAATTACTAAACTGAGCTCCTAATAATAATTGTTGGAAAAAAACTGTCCGTGAACTAGAGATATCCCGATCAGGATTTTTATTTCCCCCAAAGAGCAATCTGAACCATTAGGGATAGGCTTTGCAATATTCCTAAATGGGCCTCAGTCCAACCTTAGTCTCAGTTCAGTGCTTCAAGAAACCTAGGAAAATCATTTCATTAGATTTATACAGTAGCTGACACATAAACATTCTTCCCTGATTCCTCGCTGACATTTTTAAAACATGCATGACGTCATCAAAACATGTCTGTATTACTCAACCGACACAGCTACAGCATTAAGTGAGCTCACTTATCTTTCCTGCTGATCATGTTTTCATCCATAGCAGCTTGGTAAAGTGGTAAGCTAACGTTAGCATGTTGACTCATGTTTTTGGTTGATTGTTTTGCTAATAACAGTTTTTAACATGGTTCCAGTTAATCCTGTGCTAAAAAATGTTCTCCTACTTCATAAACATATCGTTGTGTTTTTAAAGTTGGACGGTTTAATGGCAAGTGTTGCATTAATCTAGTCTCCCTCTCCTACAGAGACCTGAATGACAGCAGTTGGTGGAGCATGTCACAAGACACAAATAGACATGGACTACTGCAGTAAACATCTGTCACAGTAAACATCATTATGAAGGGTGAAAAAGGTTTAGCTTCTGCACAGAAAACTGCAATCCTGTATAAAAAATTTATCCTTTTGTTTGTACCATGAGACAACATTTATTGTTAATCGATGCCATATAAATAAACTGAATTGAATTAAAAGTTTTGCCGTTTTATTCTCTTTTTGTATTTTCTGAGTGTTTTGCATAATTATTTTAGTTTCAGTCAGTGTTCTGCTTCGCCTGTGCACCTTGTTTTACATCATGGTCATCAAATGGTCTAAGTAACCACACTGCCAGGTTTTTATCTGTGCTTGGCCAGATCCTTATTCTCCCCTTGTCCCCATAATCCTTTTGGAAGCAATCGTGCACTCTGCCATAGTTCCCAGCCCATCATATGGCAACAGACACGCACAACACAAACAACCATGCATGCACTTACTCCCCGTAGATCGTTTATTACTATAAATAATTCTACTATCTAACAGGCAGGATTTTAAACTGTGGAAGGAAGTTGCAAAAAGGAAATTACCCAGAGTGCAAACTGAAGACAAAGGCCGCCAGTGTGAGTCATATAGTGTCAAATTATTTACACAGCTTCCAAGTCTGTCATTACCTATGCAATTAATGATTTGATTCAATAAAAACAGAAACTGTCAGTCATTTTCTACCGCTTATTCCATAGTGGGTCATGGGGGAGCTGGTGCCTATCTCCAGCAGTCTATGGGCAAGAGGCAGGGTACACCCTGGACAGGTCACCAGTCCATCGCAGGGCAACACACAAACATTCATACACGTAAGGGCGATTTAGAGTGACCAATTAACCTAACAGGCATGTCTTTGGACTGTGGGAGGAAGCCGGAGTACCCGGTGAGAACCCACGCATGCACATGGAGAACATGCAAACTCCATGCAGAAAGACCCTAGGCTGGGAATCAAACCCAGGACCTTCTTGCTGCAAGGCAACAGTGCTACCAACTGTGCCACCGTGCAGCCCAAAAACAGAAACTGCTGTAAAGGAAATTAATCTGAACTCAGGAAAGCCTGTCCCTCTCCTTCCTCTCAGTTCTAGAAGACCATTTACACTCTATGATAGAGATGGTATTCTCTGTTGGCTTTGGACCCTTTTAGCAGGATAGCGCACCCTCCCACAAAACTAAAATTGTTTGCAAATGTTTTGATGAGCAGAAACGTTTGTTTGATTATTGATTCCATGGAACAAAGATAATCTACTGAAGGGGAAAGAAAAGAAGTGTACAAGACAGAATGAGAGCACAAGTGTTTTCTTTTTTTCTGACAAAATATAATAAAAAGGTAAAGTGAATCTGTCTAGAATACAATTAACAATTTTCAAATCAGATATATTTCTTACTCAAATCAATGCTTTTTGTCTTTAAATAAATGAATCATAGCATTGCATTGTTTGGTTGTTGGTATTTTTGTATGCACCATGTTTCACCTTGGGGTGGTTTGTTCAGGGTGTTGTGCAATGTTAGTTTTCCTCCATACATAGAATGTCTTTGTAAATTAATTTTACTAGGTCATTACCATTAATACACATTCTGGCTTTTATCCAGGATTTCCTTGTTCATTTTCTTCTGAGTGTTGCATGTTCAGAGATTTAAATGAAGTATATGGGGTACGTACTTGTTTTGTTGAAGTTACTTCATTGGCATTTTCTGTTCAGACCCTTTCTTTAAAATAGCCCATGCATGGGAAAGATCTAGCAGAAGGGAAAAGTTTGAATCAGAGAATCTTATAAAGGACAGACTGTAAGGAAACCGGTTTTCCATCTATCGTTTCCTGTCTAATAAGGGTTACAGCTGTTAGTCTGAGGGTGAATCTCAGGTCAGTCTGGTGGAGCTCTCTGAGGCTGAGTTTGGTCTGGCGGTTTTCCAGGAGAACTGAATCGTGCAGTACATATCCTTGTTTGTATTGGATCTGATGCTTCGGTTGAGTTTTCTTGGGTTTCTCACCCAGAACACGTTATTACATGAAAGTTAATATGTTATTTTTCTGTTACACTGTAGCTTCCAAAGATATTGTACAAGCTGTACATGTAACTTAATACTTTCAGGACATACTATAAAACAATACTGAAGCAGGGATTGAGGGATATCTGCAGGAAAAATCAGTTGGTTCAATTAAACATAACTCATCTGGTGCAAAGGCAATGTAAGTGTAGCATCTGAAAATAACAGGAAGTAGGAACATGTTAGCAACTGTCAGTGAGTTTTAATAGATTCACTAATCGTGGTAATAAAAAAAAGAAGTGAAGTACAAATTGCAGATACAATTAAGCCAAAAATTATTTGTACCCCTGAGAGATTTAGATCTGAAATTATTTTATCTTAAACAATCATTTTGTTTCCTACAGGAGCTGAGAAAGGCATCTCTCAAAAATAACAAAAAAATGTTAAAGGTTAAATTTTACAGATAAACATTTTTTTTATTAACATTTTTATTTAAAAAATGACATTTAGAATTCTTTTAAATCCCTCCAAATAATCATTTGAAAAACATGTTATTTGACATTATAACAATTCTGACAATTACATTTTATCTTTGCTAGTGATCCTCAAGTCTATGAGGTTGGAATGCCTCCTTCCCATCACCCTAATCTTTACCCCCTTCACAGATTCTGCATAAGATTCAAGTCAGGACTCTGGCTGGGTTGCTCCAATGGATTAATACTATTTCCAGTTAAAAGAAATATTTTGGTAAAATAAAAAAATTACTTTAAACCTAAATTTGTCAGGGATATGAATAATTTTGCGCTTAACTGCATAGTTAATTTGAGACTAGATTAAATTACAAACCGGATTCCGAAAAAGTTGGGACACTAAACAAATTGTGAACAAAAACTGAATGCAATGATGTGGAGGTGCCAACATCAAATATGTTATTCAGAATAGAACACAAATCACAGATCAAAAGTTTAAACTGAGAGAATGT